>JAWPHD010002522.1:0-252994 GCA_037043455.1 Cyrtodaria siliqua | reverse complement strand
CTCCAAAGACTTCCTGGTCAATTTTGATCATCAAGCTCAATATGTGTGGCTTTAAAGTAGAATATCGCTTAAGCCGGTGCTAAGAGGCATGATAGGTGTTGCATTCCACATTACCTAACAGACTCAATAAATTCGACTTTTCCCCGAGCAACTTCTTATGGAGAATATATGTCTCAACTTCGTCGTTTTTCAAGATCTTGAAGTCGAGTTGATGACTTTAATATTCGTAATCTTTGTATAACTAAAAAGCTACTCAATCAGGGTTACCGTTACCATAAAGTTCGTAAAACCTTTGCAAAATATTATTATCGTAACTCTGATCTTTCCAAATGTAAAAGTAATTTAAGGAACCGGTTTAAACCCCCAGTGGCCTACTTTGCCACTGACCGTTCAAAGGCGGTAGTCCTATTGTCAACCCTTTTGTGTTTGTGATGTCGTTTGCATTTATTGTTACTTTTGTCTTCTTGTTTGTCTGTTTGCGTGTTTGTTTCTGTGTTTTGTGGTTGACTGTTGACCTTGAATGTTACTTTCCCTGTCCGATATTTTTATAATGCTTTGCTACTTTTATCTCTTGTTTGTGTTTGTTGCTATCAAGAGATCTACTTCTCGTATGTTTTGAAGACACGTTTAAAAAAAAGATGATTTATAAGTACTTATTGTGTGAACAGTGACAAATAAGCCGTGACCAATAATACAAATATAACATTTTACCTCTATAGAATATCAACACGATAGTTTTGATTAAATTTGCAAATAAACCATTTTGATGACAATATTCAGACAATTTATTAAGACAGCTCTCAAGTCCAGATTGAGTAGCTGATAACCAGATTATGTCACCAGCGAATGACAATTGATCTTAACATCGTTTAACTGAAATGTGTCACCTGTTTGAGAGAAAATAGTGGTAAAACTTTTAATTTATTTTTTAGAACAATTTCATGCTAACATTAAAAAAGAGTATGATAATGGACCTTTGGAAACGGCCGAGCACGACACATACAAAATATTGCTGTCTCGGTTTGATTGAGACTGTTCATGAGCGGTAGTGAAATATGCTAGCTACCGCTCACGCCATCTAGCCCCGGGTTGAGCAGAACTCAATATTCATAAAAATCAGCAGTTCATAATTTTAACTATCCCGAAGATGGCAAGCGTATGGCGGTGGATATAGCAATATTTGTATCTTTATTACATCCCCTATATCCAGCGGCGTATGGTCCCAGGATCTAATAAAATTACCAGCGAAATAAACAAAAAAGGAATTTAGTTGGGAGCAGCGGTTATGACGCCTGCGTATCACAAATAACAGCCTAGGGTGCACCAAACCTCAAACTTACCCTATGGTCAACCCAATAAAACGGGAAAGTGTAATAAAGAAATCCCCATCATAAACTATTCTCTAACCAACAAGGCAGCATTAATAGGCAATATAAGTAAAACAAATATGCTATTGTATATATAAATACAATAATATCACTATCAAAGAGGAAAGCATAGTGGCGAAACTGTAAATGGGTCCACCACCAAGTATGCAGTGCGTTGCAAACTGATAGCGTCATAACCTCTTTTGATAAACCTTTTAACAAGTTTAACAAAGTTAGTATGAAAGTGGTCATGACCAAGGATCCATAGAAGTTAGGTTGTGATAGCCCTTGTCGCAGAAGAGTTGATCAGTATTTATTAACATTCACACTAGTGTTCGTTTAGTGCAGTGTGGCGGCTGTAAAAAGTCTCCCCTTGCTACGAATCAGTAGTGTTATTTTTACTGGTCTTTTAGGACCATCGAGTACAATATAGATTGCTTTAAAGTGGACTACCGCTTAAGCCGGTGCTAGGGAGCGTGAGAGGTGTTGCTTTTTTCATTACTTCTCATGAACAGACTCAATAAAACCGCGTCTGCTGCTTTATTCTCTTAATTGTATTTGTTGCTCCCAAAGGATCACCAAAAAGGCAAAAGTAATAAAAATGCAAACGATATCATAAACACAAAAGGGTTTAACAATAGGATTACCGCATTGGAACGGCGAGTGGCAACAAAGGTCACTGGGGGTTTACACCGGTTCTAGTTTCACCAAACCTCACACTTACCCTACTTCATCCCATTAAAAGAGGACAGTGAAAATAAAGAAATCCATGCCATGACCTATTCTCTAACAAAACAAGGCAGCATCAATAGGCAATATAAGTAAAACACAAATATGCTCGTGTAAATATAATACAAAACAAATAGTAGCATAGAAAGCCACACTGAAGGTACTAAACGACTTGGCAGAAGCCAGAGCAACAAGATGATAAACCATTAAAGGCACGACAAGAAAGATCATAGACAAACATCAAACGCCACCGTCCCATTGGGCTTTAGGTAGGCGTCATCATAGGGTCCACAGCCTGTCCGGTCATGATAAATTAAAGAGGAAAGCATAGTGGCGAACTGTAAAACAGTCCACGATCAAGCATGCAGTACTTTGCAAAATGATACGATCATAACCTCTTTTGATAAACTTTTTAACAAGTTTAACAAAGATAGTATGAAATAGATCATGACCAAGAATCTTACGAAGATTGTAAATCACATCACCATAGAAGTCAGGTTGTGATACTCCTTGTCGCAGAAGAGTCCTTAAATTGCTTTTATATTTGGAAAGAAGATCAGGGTTACGATAATAAAATTTTGCAAAGGTTTTACGACGTTTATGGCAACGGTAACCCTGATGGAGTAGCTTTTTAGTTATACAAAGAAATATAAAAATATGGGACTGAGGAAAGTAGCATTCAAGGCGGACAGTCAACTCCAAAACACAGAAACATACATGCAAACAGACAAACAAGAAGGCAAAAGTAATAATAAAAGCAAACGACATTACGAATATTAAAGTCCTCAACTCGAGTACAAGCTCTAGAAAAACGAATAAGTTGAGACTCATACACCCCATACGAAGTTGCTCGGGGAACAATCCCATCTAAGTGGGGATAATTAACAATGTCAAAATTAAAATCATCTCTCTTGTCATAGATTTTGTTAATAATTTCACTATTTTAAATGGAGAGATCTAAATCAAGAAAAGAAGCGTTATCATCGGAAATATTAGCCTTGTTAAGCTGAAGTTATGTAGGATACATATTATTAACCATAATTGGAAAAAAAGGGTTGTCAATGTTCAATATGTCAGCCAGTTACCGAGAGGTGTCATTAAAGGCTTCAATAACATCTTCCTGGGTATCTGGTGAAAGACTCAACATGAAATCTCTTTCATTGCAATATAAAAACTAATCTGCGACAAGTGGTGCACAGTTCGTACCCATAGGGATACCATAAATTTGTCTATAAACGGTGGTTCCATACCTGTGAAAATATTGCCTAATAGGAAAATGAGTGCTTCACAAACTTCATAGCAAGTCCACATAGTATAATTGTCTAAACTGCCGTTTAGACCAAATTAAATTAATCCCAGTGTTTATTAAGTTTTATCACAATATAGTTTAACGTGATCTTTAACGGCAGTTAAACAAGAAGTTAACAGTTTGGAGATGTTTGTTGTGGTGCAGGCACTAGAATTCGGAATAAAGCGGGCCTTATACGGATTTTTATGTAATTTAGAAATCCAGTACATAGTAGGGAGTTTATTTTGCTTATCGTCGAAACCAGCCTTGAAAGTAGTGCACCGAGTGATATGGACGGAAACAACATCATCCTCAGTAGAATTTAATGGAGTATACGAATTGGTGCTGCCGAGTTCCAGAGATAAAACATTGACGTAATGTAGGCGTTAAACAATAATTATATTATTAGCTGCTTTATCTGCAAGAACTAAAACAAATTTATTATAGAATTCCTGAATTCCCGATTTTAAATTACGAAAGGAAAACCTAGGTCTCGGAGGAAGTAAAGAGGGGTTAGCATTATAAAAGTTAATACGTGTATCAATAATTTTAAGAATTGACTTTTTCCTAGTAGAAAGCGAGTTTAGGTCCGCAAATTTTATACTAAAATCTTCATAGGAGCGGGCGATCTGGTGGGCGAAATATGTTTTGTCACAAACCTGGCATGAGTTGACTTTATTTCCAAGTCAACACACTGTTCTGGACCTTAATTGCAGACCTTAAAATCATTATTTAGACACATAACTTATCCATTTTTGCGAATCTAACTGAGACAAAACTTTTTTTTGTTTTACAAACATCTAAAATTTCTCTGTAAAAGGTCTGATGAATCCTGTGACAAAAGTATGGTTGTTTAAGTTGAAATGCATTCCAAGGCTAATAAGTATTAAATGAGCTGTCATTTGTCACAATTTCCATTTCCGAGATAGACTGAGTGGCTGAAGTTTACTGATTACATCGGTATAGGATGTATGCAATACTTGTAGTAGAGGTCTTAATTTGACTCCGCTAGAAATAGTGTATGAACGTACAGGAAAGTAACTTTCAGTTTACATTTCTCCTTGATCTGATACAAGTCGTTTGTATGTACCCATTGGAATTTGTGGCTAGTCGTTGCACATTTTAAAAAGTCAAATGAAACATTATAATTTCAACAAAGACAGGACATGTTATTATAATGGATCATGGAAAAAGTATAACCTTCTGTATATTTCACGTTGACAGACTTTTGCCAAATAAGTCATATATTATTCAATTGATCTACAGCTTAAATAATTGATTTTAGCCTCTTTAAGAGATCAATTAATATAATTATAATTATATCGAATGTTTTGCTATTATTGATTGTATCAGTAGTCAGATTTGCTAACGGTTATGTTTAAATTAGTACGATTATGACAGGTATATCGTTGGAGACATATTAAGTAGAATTGGTGATAATCTATGGATTATTTAGGATATGCCGATATCGAGCATAGTTTAAAACAAAAATGACAAAATGGCTATGTATATATATATATATATATATATAAATGGTTTTCTTACTTTATGTATCGATTATATACTTATTATTGACAAAGAAACAATCGTTAATTTTAGGTTTCAAGCTATTCTGTATTTTGATACAAATTATAAATCTGAAATGCTTGTACATTGTTTTTGTGTGCATGACTTTTTAAACATTGCCATATTTGTTCTGTTGAACATGTTAAAAGGCACCAGTTATTAGTTTTATGGTATTCTCGTTCAAATATTAACGATGCATCCATGACTGATTGTAAGAATTTGTAGATCACAATACATTTAAAATATTGCCAAACTTTTCGGAAGCATTTATTAGCGGTTTGCTGCAGTTGTTTGCCAGAAAGTCAATACTATCTGCATCAACATCAGGATATCCTAAATAATCCTTGCAATCTGAGACCTTATGCACATCAATATTGTCACAGTAAAGCATTATTATTTCCCTAGATGGATTTGGAGCAGTTATTTAGGTCTAGGAAGCAACGTTATGTTAGATATTGAAAGAGCTTGGCGGAATAGGCGATGAACATCTCATTAAATGATTGACACATTCTCAAAACAAATAGAAAAATGTACGCAAGAGAAGCAATGACACATAATATACGGTGCAATTTTAAAATAATAGAACTTTACTCTTATTTCGTCCTACTCTTCAGCTGAATACATTTTGAAATACTACATAATTTTTTTTAAATTACAATTATATATTTTACTCTGTATAATACCAGTTGTGCATATTCCGCATTATCTAAACGGGTAGTGATACATTAAATTACGCATCTCTGTATGAACTTCAACGTTTTCTGGTCGTACCCTAGATTGGTTTTCTCTTTGGCTGCAATTGTTCGGTACAATTCTGAATACATCCTGATGTGTTTCTAAATATATGTTTTATATAGTTTTAGAATAACATATACGTGTATAGTATTCTAATTTCTCTGGATGTGGACTTTATTCTTACATAATTTCTTTCGACGGGATGTACTTTTATTTGAGCGCTGAAAACAGGATAATAACGAGGTTGCGCACACATAAAGTCGATTGAAGCTAACCAGTAGGCCTTATTGTCTACTGATCTTTCCAAGTCGGTAAGCCAGATTTCACCACTCTTTATGTTTATGTATTGTCCTTTTCATTGACTTTAAACATGCACATTTATTTCAGTTTATGGTGCAGTGCGAACCTACGGCGCCATTGCGTTTGATTGCCGTGGTTTTTATAGAACCGTTTTCCCATTTTAATACATTATTATGAATTTCTTCAAGTTAAAATCACATCTAAGATATTTAAAGTGTAGAGTAATTCAGAAGGGCATAGTAACAGATTTTACATTGCAGATATTACATCCATGGTCATGATACATCATCGATATTCACTGTACTATTTCTGAGACATCATTTGTCTAAAATGAACAATCTATTGACACAGCCACTTATATGGCAGTATTTGTACGAGACATCTAGCAATGATTACTGTCTTATCTCTAACTAGTAATGGCACTAAACCATGCAAGTGAAGATGATTGAACACCGTAACACAAATCGTTGGATAATTACGAATTAAAGTAAAGCACAATATAAAGTATAATTCTCCAATGGCTTGATAATAAACTAGCAGTCATAAACGTTGGGCAACAACAACTTACTAAACCCGGGGCTAGTGTGCGTGAGCGGTTGCAAGCATATTTCACTAACGTTCATGAACAGTCTCAATCAAACCGAGACTGCACTATTTCGTATGTATCGTGTTCGGCCATTTCCAAAGATCCACTCACATACACTTTTTTTGGTAAGAGTGGAGGTTGTTGCACCTTCAATTGGCGCCCCCTCCCACTCCCAGCGACTCCTATGAGCAACTGACCATTCCAAAGCGATACTCTGAATTTGAATGTATTATGGAATTGTTTATTTAAAATAGTGTTTTGGATGACGTTTCACTTCATGTTTGACGTTTAAATCTTCTGCATCATAATGGAATAAACAAATGGTATGTGTTTGTCTAACAATGGAATAAACAAATGTTATATGTTTGTAATGGAATAAACATGTGATTTACAAACTTGTTAAAAGTTTATCGAAAGAGGTTATGACCCTGTATTTTGTAATGCACTGCATGTGTCATGGTTGACCCATTTACATTTACCCCTATACTTTCCTCTTTGATTGCGCGATAACTGGACAATGAACAGAACAGTGTAAAAAATGATATCCCCGCCAGGTTATAATATCTAACAAACAAGGCAGCGTTAATAGGCAATATAAGTTAAACACATAAATGATCATGTATTTAAAATATTAAAAAAATAAAAGCTTAGAAAGCCACAAAGTAAGTATTCAATGACTTGACAGAACCCAGAGCAACATGAGAACAAACCGTTAATGGTAAGACAAGACAAGCCAAGACAAGACAAGATTAAAGACAAACATCAAAGCTACCATCATATAATGATTTAGGTAGACGTCATCATAGGGCCGACAATCTATCCGGTCATCGCACAATCAAGAGGAGGCTCGCAGACCCCAACATGACCAGTAAGTAATAACACTGAAGATTACTAGTCTAGACAACACTAAACGAAAGCGATGTGAATGTCAATAATTACAGAATAGAGGATCCCTCGGAAGCAACGAACAAAATAGCAGACTTGTAGCAGATCAAAGTAGATATACTGAAAGGAAAAAGAAACGCATAATCACAAAATTGCCTATACTACACTATTATATACACCTAATTTCATATAATATTCCAGATATATCTCAACGTGTTTGTAAAGAAAGGGGCTACACATAAGTACTGAAAGGACAACTATGTCATGTATTAGACCTTTAAATCAGAGTATACTTTGTTTCACGAAATTCACACATGTTGAAGTTTCGCTTGAAAAAGTCAAGCAATTTCAGTATTGTGTTTAATGTTTAGAGATTGCAACGTTTAAAGTGTATCTTGTAAGCACTTTCCCACCAATAATGCATACATTTTACATTTTATATATTCACCTTACCTGCTGTGAAAAAAGCAGTATCTTAGATTGTACACACATATAACGATAAACAGGATAACCAGGATAACAGCAGTAGGAGTGAATTAACATGAATTTATCACATAACTTACGGTGTGGGAGTGGAATAACACCATTCTATATTTTCGATATACCACTAGTTATATAAGTAAAAGCGATAGACAAAATGCAATAAAAGTCGATATATGAGTTATGTACTAAATAGAATCTAACATTCGTTCTCATTCATTATTGAATTTATTAAACTCGTTAGCAAAAATGTTATAATGCTCGGAAAGAGCCTCGCATTATATCATTTTGCCAACTCGTTCAATAAATTCAATAATGAATGAGTACTCAAGTAAGATCCTCTATATATAAGACATATGCCTAAAACAACACCTTTATATTTTGAATTCAATATACCTTATGGTTTCATTACTATATATTTATTTACACAATCACCAGCCAATTTTCAATATACCAACTCGATAACAATACGTTCAAAACTCGGCATCGTCGGGGATTGAACCACTTTGGATTACCGGTCGATCTAGCTAAGCTTTACACCACTTAGCACTCCCAGATTACTGATTCCACGTTAAGCATTATATATCTATTACGCAGCCATATTTTGCTGTAACTAAGCGACGTCACTAACTATACTGTGACTACCCTTAGGCGACTACGCATACATCAAATAACACTCTCCCGCAATGGTAACTATATATTAAATATCTGAATATGTGTGGTGTACACCCAATTGTGGTAATAGAAATATTTGATTAATTTGAAATTAAAAAATAGGCATCGCCACAGCCGGGAATTGAATCATGGACCTATCGATTACCGGTCGACCGTGATAACCGTTACACTTATTGATCCTCCCAGATTCTTGACGTCAAGTTAAGCATTATATATCTTTCTATGTCGGCCATGTGTTGTTGTTAGCTAACTACTTCACCTTATATTGTGTGACTACCTAGGCGACTACGCATACATCATATGACTCTTCCGCAATTGTAACTATATAAGCAATGTGAATAGGGAAAATGTGTGGTGTATATTTGACGTTCAAATATCGGTTTCACCACAACCGGGAATTGAACCACGGATTTATCAACTACTGGTCAATACCCGGCTATGGGGAGGCAATTTGAACGTATAATATAAAATGCAAATATATGTGGTGTACACCCAACAACTGCGGTGACAGAAATATTTTACAACTACGACCGGAAATCGAGAGGTCCGTGGTTCAATGCCAAGCTGTGGCTAGGCCGAATTTTGAACGTAAACATTGTAAAATATATATATCTATATTTACATATAAAAATGTATCATCCCGTCCGTCTGAAACAATATATACCTCACATAATTACACAATTATTCGTACGTTTTTTTTTTAGTCGATATGACAATGTCGTAGCTAGTCATATCAATCTATCGGGCAATAAAGCTGTATCACACAGGGGGCAATAAAGCTTTATCACATGTTACAAAAGTTCATATCAATTTGGAAATTTCCGAGACTATTTATAACTAAATGATATTAGCTAACTACGGAAATACAAACCGTATTAAGGGGAAAGCCGAATGCTTTTTCCGATTAGTTTACGTTCATTTCCGTTCAGAGTATTACTAGTTATTGAATACGATAATTTAGTACATGTTACGAAAAGAGTAACCGATAACCGTGGTAGTAGGCGCCTAATAATTACGTAATCAAAACGGAACGAGAATGGTATCTTCTACGTACGTTCGCTTCTGAATCATTTCAGTAGTAAATACATATATTTTAATTGATATATGAAAGAAATGTAATTATAGGCAAATATTAAATAACTAAAATATAAAATGGGTATTTTCATATCACATCCAATATCAGGCGCTACAAACTAAAAGCCATACTTAGGAGTGTACCAGTGCTTTCAGCACCAAATTTTGATTTTCAATTTAAGTTAGCTGTTGATCCAAGGGACATTGTTGCTGGTACAGTACGTTTGCAGGAAGACATACATGGTTTGATTACCCAGTTTGTTACTTCTCTCTCTGAAACGTTCAACAAACATCAGAACAATTATTCATGTATGAAAATGAGTATCTTTCTCACATATTGGCACTACACAATTTTGAACTATATTGATCTTATCTATTTTACAAATACTTGTCTTTCTTTTTCACAATCCCCTCACGTTCATAAATAAAATGAAAAACAAAAAACAAAGAATAATGAGGTGGAGTTTGATGCTGCAAGAGTACAATTATATTGAAATTAGACATATCAGAGGAAAAAATAATGTGATTGCTGATGAATTATCTCGTGTGTAAAATACATTTGTATCTTTAAACGGGAAATTATCATTATCCGATATATGTTTTTTTTCCTATTCGTAATTAAACAACAGTATGTCATGTTGTTATACATGCTTTGACATATGTACTGAAAATGAAACATTTTTACATTATTATATTGCTTATTACATATTGTTCAAAATGTTGCTTTATTACGTACATCATTCTTTTTCTTTTAGGAGGAAAGTATTATATTGATATCATGGTTATCCCATCCTAATCCAATTCCAATATTAACACATGTATAAAAGATATTCTCTATTAAACGTAGACATACAAAACAAACGCCGCCATTATTGCCGGGCCTGTGTAAAGGACTTCGTCATACCAATCTAGTTATAGAAATCGAACAGGAAAAACAGCATTCAAGGACGAACCACAAACACAATTATCACCAAGTACATGATAAATGATTACAACAAGTTTAGCAATGACTTACCATGGATGGATGTATAACGGAGACCTCTAAATATATATGTTATCAGGTGTTATAATGCATTTAAATGTAAATACAACGATCTCTATAAATGGCAACTGTTCAATCTTACATGGTCCGAGTATTACCTGTCATACCCCATCCATCTTCTTCAAAAATAAAATGTTATGGCAGGCACATTTTCCAAGCTATTATAGATATCAACATTCTGAAAAACTTTGTTAAAGATGAGAGAAAAAATAATTACCTACATATTTATTAAAGCAAAAGATAGCATTTTCGATAAATCAAGGGCCATAACTATGAAATGGGTAGTTTTTGAATTGTACCACTTTAAAAACAATAATAATACAAAAATAGTGTGTAATTTTGGAGAGGAGAGAGTTGGGGTGAAGGGCGGCGAGGTGTTGGCAGTTGGGGTGTGAAAGAGATGGATATGAGTCAGTCATAGCTGGTATTCAAACTTGTCCCAGCTTTTATTGATACTGACATTCTGAAAGTTTTAATAATGTTCAGACGAAAATTGAAGTAGCTACAGATTTAACAGAAACAAATTTAGCTTTTTTTTATATATCAAGGGTCATAGCTCTTGTGTTACTGATTAACTGGTTCGCAAACGTGTCCGAGCTTTTGATGATATTAACCGTCTGACCAAATTTGGTAAATATCAGATGAAGAAGGAAGGCCCTATTATCTTAACGAGGCAATATATATAGCATATTTAGGAAGGAGGGCAATTACTCCAGTGTTCCCGATCAGATTCGTACATTTTTAAAACATTTTTGAGCTTACATTGGTATCAATAATCTGAGTTTGGCCTCATCGCCTTAACGCGACAAAAATGCATGTTTAAGGAAATGAATGGCAAATAATAACTTTGATGTTATTGGTTTAATAAAGCTGGTTTGTTCAACTTGCACGAGCTTTTATTAATATCACCAATTGGATCCGGCCAAAGTTAACGGATGATGGAAGATAGACGACGGACGATAGATTGACGGAAAACTTGCCGTCCAATAAAATACTGGTCAATTGTATATTCACGATGATAATTTTAACTATACTAAAACGGTTACACTGATTAATCTGACAGATTCGTCTGATATTTGAATTAAAATACGCACTTAGAAATTTAATTGTAGACATCGAAAGGTATGGACCATTACTTTTGCATTAAACACATCGACGTATTTGTAGTCGAGTGCGTTCGTTGATCGTAAATGCAAGAACGACTGGCATGTAATCGTTTTTTATAATTCGTTATTAATATAATATGTATTTTGGCGTCATTTGTTTATTTTGGGCACGCCATCCAGCTGAACCCTTGACCAAAGACGACTGTGTCATGATAGGTTCTCATCAGTATTTTTACATAATGGTTGGTGAGTTCAGTTTGGGTGATGCTATATCTTAAGTATGTGTCCTTTGACGAATCTAGATAAGTAGTTCCGTACACAATTGACGGTTCTGTTTTGAATGGTGGGTCAAAATAAACAGTTGCAGTATAAGGGAATGGCATATTTGGATGTGAATATTTATGTATATAGCCGGATTTACAGCGCTCTTGTACATCTATTTTCTCCTCTATTTCTTCTTTGTAACTGGACAGTTCAGCTCGAATCTGAGTGGCTGTTTGCGTTTGTGTTGTCGACATGTGTCCAATGTGCGTGGTTATTCCTTTGATTTCGGCAGCTAGTGATTTGGTTGACACTAAGCACTCGTTAATATCTGAGTTCAATGTTTGAAGCTGCTTTTGTTGCCTGAAGAAAAGAAGGTACGTTTGATATCAGATATGAAATGTAAGATACTTTGGACTGTTAATATTATGTTCTGATATCATGTAAACATACATATACATTATTTAAAAAGCAGCCTCACCCAACGTGCTAGCCGGGGTAGAATACACACCCTCAATGTCACAAACATACATTGTATGGGTATAATGAGATTCATGTTCATTTTGCCATTTTTATCATGCTCATTCAAGTGTTTATCATGACAACGCGTATGAAAACGTGGAAACGTGGCTCCATCGTAAAAAGAGCGTCAACTACAGAATTTGCAGCAACTCTGCAGTTCTGCTGGTAAGAAGGTTCTAGGCCCATTCTCCATATCTGATATTGATGTAAATGGAGGATGAGCGTGGCACGTTCATTCCTGTAAGGCGCCATATAACTTATTATGTGTCGGTGCAGATTAAACCCCAATTCAGTTCAACAAGTCGGCATTACATTTCAATTGTTAAATCTTAATTGGCATTTATATGTTTATAGTTTCTAAGTATTTTGCATACTTCATCATTTTTAGCATGGAGAAAATACATATATTTCTTTAAATTGAATTAAATGAATTACCACTGAATTACATATGAAAGCTAATATAGAAGCTTATTATTATCACAATAGTGTTGTTTATGTAATTCCTTATTAACATTGCCATTCATGTTTGTCGTTTTGCGTGTTTTGGGGTTTACTATGTTGATTTCAAAGATGCATTTCCTGTTCGAAATATAAAGACCTTTATACTTATTGTTGTAGCTTTTATTTTAACGCAATGCCTGTAACAGTCCCTCGGAGCTGTCGTAATGATATAGCGTTATTCTCGCATGCGGGAGATTGTTGAGTTGATCCAGGCAGGGTCAAATGCATTACGTGGTCGCGTCTTAATTCCATTAATTGATGCATTACGCGGCCCCGTGTTAATTCCATTAAGCAATAAGAAAGTTTATATTGGCAGGGTTTTATAACGGATATTTCGACAATAAAACTTGTTTAAAACATTTTTTAATGAAACAAATACGATAATCTGTTTAAAAGTACCTAGTAACTGTTTTAATTTTACAATATTCAAACTTTTTAAGCCCAAATTAAGTTTTTATTTCATACCCAGGCCAACCCCATTTCCTTTTCTTGGAGGAGGGGTTGGATGGGGTATGAAAGTTAATACTTGGCCCACGTAATGGGGAAAGCTGATATTTACAGGATTTTATAACGTATATTTTGACATAAAATATAGATATAAAAATCGAACAGGAAAAGCACATTCAAGGACGACAGCCAACCACAAACACACACAGAAACAAACAACACATCCAAAGATGAATAAAAGGCCAAAATAAGAAATGTTTATATGTCCATTTAAAAAAGCACATTTATTGATGGAACTATATCATCCAGAATAAAACAATGACTTACAATGGCTCTCGTTGAAACATTAGACATAAAATGAGACAAATGGTTCTATAGAAACCACAGTACCCGAACACTGTATGTTCTAACTGTACCGCAAAAAGAGGAATTTATAGTATTCATTAATATCACAAATTGAACTTACCCATCCACATCAAGTCTCACCAGGTCTAAATCTGTGCTATGCTTTTTATTATTATCTGCTAGACCAGTCATATTTCTTTGCATCTCATTCAGTTCTTTCAGAACCCTTGTTTCGATGTTGCGTGTATAAACCTTTTCCTCCTCAATTGTTCGCCTTATTCTAGTCGCAAAATGGAGATATTCGTTTGATGTTTCTGTTTCTGAAGCTTGAATTGTTTCTTCCTGGACAGTGGTAGATGTGTCGATCTGTATTAGAAACAACATTTAGTTTTGTGATATTCTATACTTTAAATTATTTTAATTATTGTAAATGGTTTGTTCCATTTATTAAGAATTAGTTTCAAGGAATGAAAGCAACATTATTTCCAGTTCACGCTTAAAAAGTGTTTTATTTCTTAAAAGTAGGTAACGCCAAACACTGACACTTTTGCACATTTGGTAATTATTAAAGGATATTTGTTTTGTTTGTAAATGGTTCACAGTGTGTCAATCGCTGCGTGTGATACATTTTACTTAACACATAAACAAACATATGTATAAATATAGATAATCAGCATTCAAGGACGACAGTCAACTACACAGAAACAAAGAACAAATATAAAGATGAATAAAAGGCAAAATAAGACATCACAAACACAAAAAGGGTTGACAATAGGGCTACCGTCTTGGGACGGTCAGTAGGCAAAAATGGTCGCTGGAGGTTTAAACCAGATTCTAGAATGCACCAAACCTCACACTTACCATACTGTCATCCCAATAAAACGGGACAGTGTGAATAAAGAAAGCACCGTCATGAACTATTCTCTAACCAACAAAGCAGCATTAATGGGCGATATAAGTTGAACACAATGATGCTCGTTTATATATAAATACAACAAACAATAGCTCAGAAAGCCAAAAAGGTACTCAATGACTTGGCAGATGCCAGAGCAACAAGAGAATAAATCACTGAAGACACGACGAGACAATATAGCAGACAAACATCAAACGTCGGGTGTATAGGTTTCACTAAACATCCATTTCCCTTGCCAGTCACGATAGGAACTTTCTTGCGCTTAAAAAAAGAGATCAGTTCTTGTTTATTTCTCAAACTGTGCAAATATTTAGAGCATCAAATTCTGGGTATTGATACATTTGAAAATGTAAGAGTTTTTTCAAACTATTGATATTAAAGAAGGCAAATTGGTCAACCCCGTGTTTATTGCTGGAAAGCAACAGAATTCAATTTCACAAAGAAAATATTTTAAGAAAATTCAGGAAGTTCTACAGTGGTCCATTGGTGTCCTGCTACATATGTAGAGCAATGCAAAACTAACTGCCTTGTCAGACGTATAACCCTTTTCAGACATTAATAAATATAGATAAAACAGTTTAATATCTACCTATATTTTAATGCCGGATGAAATATTAGGTATTGACTGAACATATTAGCCATTATTTAACTCCTTAAACGACTAATCACATATCAAATGTAATAAAGCACATGCGGTAGCAGCTGTACATTATTAGTAGCCTAATGTCTTACCATAGTCTTCTGGTTTAGAAGTAACGCCACCGTAGCTTTGGTCTCGGCTAGTTCTTGCTTGGTAGTTAAAAGTTCGTTTCGTATTATGTTCAACTCCAAGTTCAGTGTGTCAAATGTATTTGACAGCAGTCTATACACAGTGTTAACATCTACTTGTGCGCATGAACATCCACACAATATTATGATCATGAAAACATACATAACTACATCACATGTTCGTTTGTTTTCCATTATTGCCTTTGCTAGGTAAGTATGTTATAAACGCGTTAAAACCCACTGTCTTTATGAATCCAGACGTAAACGTATACTATTACAATTAGCCAAACATATGTTAAGTGCAACTACTCATTACTTGTAAGAGACGGATGTGTCTGAAGGGTTTTGTTTTGGTATTTTTCTATTACCGATAATGGTCAGACGGTCATTAATCGTACAAGGCTTAATTTAAAAGATTGTGACACGCATTAAGACACATATTTGGTTTTTATTTTTGAAAATCATAACAAAGATACTGATTATTCAAACATTTATAGATTGAATATTGTACAGCAGTCTTACTGGACACAAAATTCTGAAAAGTGAATCCCTGGGAAGCAACAAACACAAATAAGAGATAAAAGTAGCAGACTCGGTTGTATTGAGTCGTTTATAAGGTAATGTAATGTGCAAGATAATCTTAGATGAGACACGTGAGGCAACTGTTGTTATGTTCTAAACAAATAAATTGTTTCTATTTTACAAAAATACCGTAATCAATTATGTATAGCAAGACAATTTCCAGACAATTGCAATCGATTTCATGTCATGGCATCCAATCAATTATTGTGCAGCATTTTCCAAAGGTGTAATGTTTCAGCATTAGTAAACCCACGACCGTTTAAAAGGCTTCTCGTAATTCAGTTATGTTATATGGTTGGTATGTCGTTATTTCATTAATATCAACCATAAGTGTACATAAAAACGTTAAATGAGATTTAATTTGTATATACACAGTAAACGTTAGTGATACAGTAAACGTTAGTGATACACTTATTAGGATCACGATTCCAAGGCGGCAGTCAATACATACTGAAAAGGTGATCCCTGGCAGCAACAAACACAAACAAAAGAGAAAAGTAGCAGACTCGGTCAATAAATACTGGCGGCTCTAACTAACCTATACTGTGTTGATGAGCCGTTAAGGTCTCACAACACACTTCGATTTTACTGTGTTGGCCATAGGCAGTAAAGTCCAATTTTCCATTCTGAATCAAGCATTTACAGTCTAAAAGATTTTTTTTGGGAAAATACAGTTACTGCTGCTCATAAAAATCCACAAAATCTGGTACATAGCCCACTTTGTTTTTTTTTAATGTGAGTGGTGGCAGTCAAGGTACTCTTTTCGGCTTTCACTAAACAGTTTGCACCTAAATTCATACGCATTTTGAGCACCCACACATGTCTCACATTTTGCTGTCAGTGTTGTCTAATCGCTGTTCATCCAATCTGACACTATTGTTTTCTCACCTGCAACAAGAAACGAAAATATCCATGGGCAATTATTAAAATATCTCCAACCGAAGAACACACCCCTACTTTTTATGGTGTAAGAATCATCCTACAGTCACATGCAAGCGAGCTAAGTGTGTAGTGAGACCTTCAAGGGGGGCTCATGTGTATGCATGTCTTCAAAATCATAACCGCAACAACTATAGATGACTATCTAACACATTTTGTTTTATAGATACTTTTGTCATAGGTTACATGAGTTTATGGCTCAAAATGCAACATGCATCAGTTTGCTTCGTGGCATGTTCATACAGTTACTGCTGCTCATAAAAATCCACAAAATCTGGTACATAGCCCATTTTTTTTTTAAATGTAAGTGGTGGCAGTCAAGGTACTCTTTTCGGTTTTCACTAAACAGTTTGCACCTAAATTCATACGCATTTTGAGCACCCACACATGTCTCACATTTTGCTGTCAGTGTCGTCTAATCGCTGTTCATCCAATCTCACACTATTGTTTTCTCACCTGCAACAAGAAAAGAAAATATCCATGGGCAATTATTAAAATATCTCAAACCGAAGAACACATCCCTACTTTTTATGGTGTAAGAATCATCATACAGTCACATGAAAGGGAGCTAAGTGTGTAGTGAGACCTTAAACAACATTCAATTCAGTTCAATTCAATAAATACTGAAAATCATTTTCTATTCATTCTTGTATTTGGTGTTTGTTTCTATGTGTTTTGGTTGACTCTGTTACTTGAATGCTACTTTTTCGTTCGACTTTTATATCTACCTTAACTTTCACCTTTTCCGTATTCATTTGTTTAATGTTTAAATATAGATATAGTACACAACCTGGGTCCTGAAAAAAAAGAAGAGTTATGTCCCCCCGAGACTTTTTTGGTCTCGTTGGAAAGCTTAGAATGTCTACAATATTTTGCAACTTGTTAGACTTTGTTAGACGTGTCCGTTTTAATGGTAACGATGATCAAAGATGGCCGCCTTGTTTTTTTCTGTTGTATGACTGTAGCGCATATAAGCGGTCATATTGGGTTGAAAATGCATAAAATGTTGAATGTTTCTTTGGGAACATGTTGATATAATACACTTGAATCTATTTCATGCAGTTTTTTTTAATCAATTGCACTACTAACACAAAAAGGGGAGGTAATTTGAAAACTATTTTGTATATTTTAGCGTGTAATACGTTAATAATTATTTTCTGTCATTATCTGTCATGTTATATTAATCAATTAACTTGAATATAATGAAATATACTCATATAAACAAAATGAGAAAGACTTTATGAAATAAAAGAACATATTCAGACAAAATATGTATAAAAGGGAAGTAATAAAACAATCAATTTTGAATACAATTTTTAGAAAACCCAAAAAAAATGAAGTTTTCTTTTCTTAAATGTTCCAATTGTTATAGTATACTGATAGTGTGTATAACTTGACAAAACGAGGCCTTGCATTTGTTTCGATTCCATAACTGTGAGCAAAACTTTACAAGCTTCAACCAAACAGTAATTTACAAAGCATTTGAAATTGAAAAATAATTGGGATTGGAGGAGCTATTCTACATTGAAGCCTGATAGTTTGCTCTTGCTGAATGTTTCTGTAAGGCATCTTGGCATAGGGGCAAATAGTTACTCTGAGGGTTTCTGCTACAAAACACTTGGTATCTGGTCTCATCTATGCTGGTGATGTTGTAAAGGGCACATGCAAACTTCTCCGTTTCGGACAAAACATCCTCTGGCAAGTCAAAACCTAGACATTGCATTGACTTACATAGTTCTTGATCATTCGTAACAAGATCAAATACCTTCTTTTTACCCTTACAAGCAAATGCACTATTGGTAAATGAGTGTAGGCCTGGTAAAGCCTCACACACCATTGCTCCAAGTTTCGTGGCAACTTCATCAATGTTAATGAATCGTGTCCGAGTCTTTGTACCAGTGTGAATAAATAATTCACCTGGTATCTTATACTGTAAGTGGCAGGCTAGCATTATCACATCTGTGTCGGGTGTCTTTATAACAATGCTGTCATGCCCAGCCTCGGCAGCATGCAGTGCATGCAGCAGCATACGAGTATCTGCCTGCTCCTGGGTAGAGTGTAGTACTGGCATTTCTTCACAAACAATTTTACTTTCATCATTTACAACCCTGTAAACATGACAGTTCGGACCATGTGCGTAAAACAGGGAGCGACCAGCCAGCTTTCCTACATACTGTGGCTTATTCCACTCCTGGTAGAAGAACTCTACAAGGGAAGTCTTGTTATTGCCACTAGATAGAAACTTATTCCACTGTTTTGGGATTTTCTGAGCACCAGACGTGATTTATATTTCGAGCTTACCTTCACAAGCTCGTCGATCTCTTTCCATATATGTAATTGATATTTCAGGGTATTGGTCAGATACGATATCAACCCTTGCATTTCTATTGGTGAATGGCAACACCCTGTCAAGAACAAGAGCTGCTAATGCTGAGAATGTATCGGGTAATTCAGATAAACCTTGCAGCAGTGCCATCAGATCGATAATCCAGACAGCAGTTGGAGAAATATTCTCAGGATACTCAGAGTCCTTCTCTATCAGCTCAGCTCAGCTAACTTGGCCATTGATGTTTTAATGTATGAACCGTCAACCTCTGCCAACGACCAAGGTATGGGACCCAGACAGTGTTTCAACACATTTCTCAGATCCAACTTTCTAGACTGAGCCACCACAATCGTTCTTGAAAACAAATTTCTATCAGCTCTTAGGATGATATTCTTATTACCCACTTTAATTGCGTTTTCTTGCCTAAGCTGGAATATGTCTTCAAACGTTTTTTTTTAAGTGGATCATAAAATGAGCTTTCATCATTTGATAATCGTGTCTTTACAAATGCTTCTGCCGCTACCTGACCTTGTTGAATGGAATTCAGAAGTTCATGACACACGGTCTTGTCGGCAACACCACCAGATGATAAGCTTGTTAGTTCATTAGTGCTGCTGTATGGATTAGATTTCAATGTCTCGACTAATTCAGCAACCTTAACAACATCACTGCAGTCTCTTACGATTCTGGTTGACGAACCCTCCTTGTGTTCATGAGTTTGACGACCATCAACACCAGCCATAGAAAAACACCTTTCTCTAATCATTGCTCGTTCATGAGCTTTATCTAACCACTTTTGTACTGCACTTTTGTTCAAACTGAAGCCAATGATGCCAACGCGAGTTTTGGTGGCACGATTCAGTGTTTGTTCAATCGTTTGGTCTCTTGCAACTTGCGCAAATGAATGTGAACTTCTTTGAACCGCAAATTCACCGCTTGAAATATTTGCATAAGCTTCAGGGTGGTTGGTTTCTTTCTAACATTTGAATCTCCATAAAATATACTGGCAAATACTTGGCGTAGTTGATGCGATCATAAGCGAACATCGAGGAGACCATGCTACGTATGCACGCCACATGCAATTCCCAGTTGCCTTCCCTGGTCGATCGAATAAAATGAAGGAGTAGCTGGACCATTTCTATATAGGTGTTCCAGAATTTGGCTACAGGGACGACATTCGATTGGCAGTATGCTTGATACTTTTCTAGCACTCAAATGCATCCAACTCTGTGAATTCCTGGAAACGTTCAGGAGTTGGATATTCACGTACGTCAGTATTGGTGGTAGTCAAGTCTACACGAACCTCGGCTAATTCATCTTCAGAAAGAATACTCACGAACGATTTCCATCTAAGTCGTAGCATGGCTTCCATGACCAGCTTATGCACTCGTACACCTCTATTATAGTGACGACCCTCCAACAAAGCATTTATCGAGCCAGACACAATAATACCAGATTCGATCATTAGGTCCCGAAGACCAGCATCACCAAACCGTTTACCGATAACTGCCAGAAATGTACACGCGATGTGAAACGCACCCATACATGGAACAACACGTTTGAATTCTGTTGGATGTTTCCATATGATCTCCAATGCCTTTGCATATATAGTCTGATCGAAGACAATGACAACATCAGTTTGATGGAGTTGGTCTGCCATATTAATAGACCGTTTCAGAGCATTGTACACAACAGGAAGCTGTGTTGGTGAAGCATCAATGACTTGGCAATACCTTACATCACAATGGCGAGGTACTGCAGATGTAGGTGTTACTTTCGCATTAAATGCAGACCACCCAGGTATTGTCTGCTGGCCAGAATCCACTTCGGCCTCATCAAGGTTTTCGGGTCTACACAAGAACCATCCAAAGTCACGTTTTACTGGTGTTTTATACACTGTTTCTGAGTTTATCAGAATTTCTTTGGCTGCGTAATAAGGCACAGGACTAATACGCTTTCCTACTGTGTAAGGTAGAAGTGGCTGTATATCGGGTTTAAAACTTCTTTTACCAGACAGGACTACTTCTACTGGATCAATAAATGGACTGCACGTGTCGACCTGCCTCTGTATCACAATGCCATTCGTACAATGGGTTGTGCCCCCGCCTGAAAGTGTTTCCTCGAGTAGGTCGTTATTATCCCAAACGAACGTGGCAAATGAACCAGCGTTAATGTTACTTGGAAGTAATGCAATCTCATTTCCTTGCTTAGCCGCCTGCCTCTCTGCAATAGCTGTTTCAATAGATTCCAACACTTGATAGGACACACAGTGACCAAACTTATTCAGTAAAGACACAATTCTGGAAGATCCCGTAAGGTCTTTTACAGTCAGTGCTAGCGAAATATGTTTTGGTGTCTTAATTAGACCACGGGAAGCGTTGTATAGTAAGTCTTGGCCAAGTGAAAGAATGAAGTAACTTTTATAGTTAATTATAACTACACTATTTGATAAGAGTGTTCTCATGAGAGTTATAAGGTTGAAATCATGCATGGACTCTTATATAAATGAGAAAACATGACTTTCAATGAAGAAGGTAACATGTACAGTTTGTACGTGAATAAATCCATTTTTAAATATGTTTTACGAAAAAAAAAAAAATCATGTTACCTCCCTTTTTGGATTTTTTTTACATAAATATAATATTTCTTTAATGATTTTCTTTCATAATTATGTTCTATATAGGGTTATATCATTATTTCAAAGTTTTTTCATTTAGAAAATACCAATGATAATGATAACAGTTAATTTAAAGTGTACTGTTCGCTAAAATATACCAAAATATCTCACAAATTACCCCCCTTTTGTGTTAATTAACTAACTATTTTTTTTAAACTGTATGAAATACATTTGCGTGTATTATGTCAACATGTTCCCAAAGAAACATTCAACATTTTATGCATTTTCAACCCAATATGACCGTTTATATGCGCTACAGTCATACATCAGAAAAAACAATGGCGGCCATCTTTGATCATCGTTTCCATGGAAACGGACGCGTCTAACAAAGTCTAACAAGTTGCAAAATATTGTAGACATTCTAAGCTTTCCAACGATACCAAAAAACCTTTGCCCCCTCTCGGGGGGACTTAACTCATTTTTTAGAGCCTTATTTGAATATCAGGTTGCATACTAATATACAAATCGAAAACGAAAAGCAGCATTCAAGGACGAAGTCAACCACAAACACACACATTAACAAAGAACACATTTAAAGATGAATACAAGGCCGAATAAAGCACAAACATAGAAGGGTTGGCAATAGGGCTACCGTCTTGGAACGGTT
This sequence comes from Cyrtodaria siliqua, assembly GCA_037043455.1. Taxonomy (NCBI): domain Eukaryota; kingdom Metazoa; phylum Mollusca; class Bivalvia; order Adapedonta; family Hiatellidae; genus Cyrtodaria; species Cyrtodaria siliqua. Next base: position 230,273 of record JAWPHD010002522.1, on the reverse strand, counting down.
AGTGGCAAAAAAGGCCGCTGGAGGTTTAAACCAGGTTCTACTATAAACATAAGCTTTACTAAAACCATAAGTTTTATTAAAAACATAAAAGAAGAACTGATCAGTTTACGCTATCCTCTTTTGTCTATATTTTACCTTAGGCTATATATTTGTTATTTTATACAATGAAGTGTAAAAGTCAAACAGGAAATGTAACATTCACAGAACAATAAATACCTAAAAGGGGATCCCTTGGAATCAACAAGCACAAACAAGAGATAAAAGTAGCAGACTCGTTTTTATTGAAAAATGAGAAAATGGCATCGTAGATCCTCACTGTACCACAAAGAGCAAAGTAACTACACAATGAAAAAGACAATACAAAACAGAAAGAGTGGTGAAGACTGGGTTACCGACAATAAAGTCCTCATCCATAGCAATTAGGAATCCTTACACATATATGTTATTATAAAGATATATAAAAAATCTTAATTAGAAATACCTCAGGATGTTTCCATAAGTGTACTGAACAGCCACCGCAGCTGCAGCCCAAGAGAAAACTAATCTAGGGTTCGACTAGAAAACCTGTGTGATAAATTCAACCTCTATGAGTCTGTTCATGAGAGGTAATGTAAAGTGCAACAACTGTCATGCCTCCAAGCACCGGCTTAGGTGATATTCTACTTTCAAGGCCACAAAAAACAGGCATGATTATCCCAATGGACCAGTAAGTAATAACACTACGGATTTGTAGTCGGGGCGAAACATTCGCAATAAAAACGTGGATATCATACCGGACATGGTGAGCATATGGCGAAATGATTCCTAATTACCTTTTGTGTTTGTGATGTCGTTTGCATGTATTATTGCTTTTGCCTTCTTGTTTGTCTGTTTGCGTATTTGTTTCTGTGTTTTGTGGTTTACTGTCCTCCTTGAATGCTACTTTCCCTGTCCGATCTTTTTATATTTCATTTCAATGATGTATATTACATCACATTTCCTCCAGAGCCTATCGAATACGTGATATGAGATAGCGGACCAAAATAACAACTCCTTTAAACATTTTAAATATCAAAACAAAACGTTTATTAACGTAAAGTGTGATTGTTTTTGTGGTGGACTTGTAAACTAGTAATCGGGAAGCTTATGAGTGTTAGCTTTTTTTCCCTAATGGTATCCGGAAATGTTCTTACTCAAGTTAGAGATTGTGTTTACATATACTTGAACGAGATTCGCTATAGGTTTTGATTAAAAAAAAAGGTCCTATAGACCCAAATTCAATGACACCGTAGATCAGCACTGTACCACAAACAATGAGCAAATTAACTCTACAGAGAAAAGGACAATATACAACACAAAGAATATAGTGGTAAAAGAGTTGCCGACTGTCATGAACAGACTCAATAAAACCGAGTATGCTACGTTTCTCTCTTGTTTGTGTTTCTTGATTCAAATGGTTCAGTATTTATTGACATTCACATTAACGTTGGTTAGTGCTGTTTGTCGGCCATAAAAAGTCGTCCTGACTATAAATCAGTAGTGTTATTGGTTTAAAGTAGAATATCGCTTAAGCCGCTGCCGGTACCCAGTTTTCATGTGAGTGAACTAAAACTTCTCTAAAAGAGCACTTACACACTCCAATTTTATCTAAATGTCACTCAGTGATTGCCATTTCATAAAATAGCGCTACAATGACTGAATTAAATGTTTTTTAATAGTAATAGCATCGAATGCAAACATTTTTCGTAATTTTCATAAAACTTTGAAGTTTAAGTTGCATTTCTGCCTGGTCGACGGATTTGGTTGGGATAATCACTGTAGAATGTCTAAATATCCGTACACATACCCTGTAACATTTTATCTCACTTCTGTTTTTCAAAAACAATGCTGTTTTTATCGGCTCGAAGTTATCCAGCTATCATCAAAGATACGGATTGTACGGTGTGAATATCATTGATTAAGAATCCAGCGTTTCTGTCAAATGTAGTAAGCGTTTCTTTATGATATGTTTACGTAACGAGGAACGTGAAGACGACGTCAGATAGCTGTCGTTTCTTTATGATATGTTTACGTAACGAGGAACGTGAAGACGACGTCAGATAGCTGTCGTTTTTTTATGATATGTTTACGTAACGAGGAACGTGAAGACGACGTCAGATAGCTGTCGTTTCTTTATGATATGTTTACGTAACGAGGAACGTGAAGACGACGTCAGATAGCTGTCGTTTCTTTATGATATGTTTACGTAACGAGGAACGTGAAGACGACGTCAGATAGCTGTCGTTTCTTTATGATATGTTTACGTAACGAGGAACGTGAAGACGACGTCAGATAGCTGTCGTTTCTTTATGATATGTTTACGTAACGAGGAACGTGAAGACGACGTCAGATAGCTGTCGTTTCTTTATGATATGTTTACGTAACGAGGAACGTGAAGACGACGTCAGATAGCTGTCGTTTCTTTATGATATGTTTACGTAACGAGGAACGTGAAGACGACGTCAGATAGCTGTCGTTTCTTTATGATATGTTTACGTAACGAGGAACGTGAAGACGACGTCAGATAGCTGTCGTTTCTTTATGATATGTTTACGTAACGAGGAACGTGAAGACGACGTCAGATAGCTGTCGTTTCTTTATGATATGTTTACGTAACGAGGAACGTGAAGACGATGTCAGATAGCTGTCGTTTCTTTATGATATGTTTACGTAACGAGGAACGTGAAGACGACGTCATATAGCTGTTGAACGGAATTTCGCAGTGTATGGTTTCTGTATCTTAGCGTGCAATATGCACTACAAAATACTATTTCAACGTCTGAGAGAGACTGTATTGACCAACAACCGCCCTAAAAAAAGACGTTCAGGTGTTACGTCACATTAAGATGACGCGTATTTTCGTCTCAAGCACCTACGTCAGCGCTTCCGAAAAGAAACCGATGAGCAACCGTCGCGATACCACCGTGAACATATGGGGCCCTCCTAACAACAAAATACGTGAGGATGTAACCCCCACTCCGCGCTGAGTACTGAATACTCCTTAATTTGAGGTCTGAGTACTGAATACTACTTATTTTAGAGATTGAGTACTGAATACTACTTATTTTAGAGACCGAGTACTGAATACTACTTATTTTAGAGACCGAGTACTGAATACTACTTATTTTAGAGACCGAGTACTGAAGACCGAGTACTGAATACTACTTATTTTAGAGACCGAGTACTGAATACTAATTATTTTAGAGACCGAGTACTGAATACTACTTATTTTAGAGACCGAGTACTGAATACTATTTAGCACAAATGACATCATAGTTCTTTTAGAAAATGTTAATAGGTGCATTTTATTCTAGTCTTTTTTACACAACATCATCATCATTTTCTGCTGTCATACCTGTACAAGATTAAATATCTAAAAAAATGAAAAGGACCCAACAGGCTTGTATCATTATTACTAATAAAATGACGAATTAAACATTATGAAACTGTATATTTGTTACTTTTTGTCTTTTTTCTTCTATTATATTATATTTCCTATACAAATATGTAGATATAGCACAGTACGGTGTTATACCCTCGATATGTTACTTACATATTAAAATAAAACACATTAAGAAAAAATAAAAATAAAAATAAGATAATTATTGACTGCTAAATGACTAATCATGTTATAAAAACTATAAAACACGTTTATGTTAAAACACATGTACATGCAATCCCGAAACGTTAATGCTTAATTACAAAGTCATTGAATATTATTTTATGCCCGCACTGGGAGGCATATAGTAATTGCACTGTCCGTCTGTCCGTCGGAAATAGTGTATCAGCTATTACTTAGAAAGTACTGAAGGGAGTTGTGTCAAACTTCAAACAACTGTTCATCACACTGAGAAGGTGTGTCGCGCGCAAGAATCATGTTTGTGTCTCAAACGTCAAGGTCACACTTGGAGGTCAAAGGTAAAAAAATCGTGAAACAAGTCATGTCTCAGCCATTACTTGGAAACTACTGAAGTGAGTTGCGTCAAACGTCACCCAAATGTTCATTACAGTGAGAAGGTGTGTCGCGTACAAAAATCATGACAGTGCATAAAATGTCAAGGTCACATTTGGAGGTCAAACGTCAACAAATCGTAAAAGATTCATGTCTCAGCCATTACTTGGAAACTACTGAAGTGAGTTGTGTCAAACTTCAAACACATGTTCGTCACAATGAGAAGGTGTGTCGTTTGAGAAATAAATAGAAGAATATGAACGCTCATAGTCATTTAGCCAAAATCCTTGACTATTTTTAGGCGGTACCGGAAGGTAAATCATTAATTACAAAGTCATTTTTAACAAAAGTACATAAAAAATACATATTTACGTCCGCTAGACCATTCTACATTAATATATACTAATTTAAATTATAGAAACCCGATCGTTTATGAAAAATAATATTATGATTAAGACTTGTCCAAGTCATTTAGACAAAACTCTTGTCTATTTTTAGATTTAGACAAAACCCTTGTCTATTTTTAGAATGGGCCTAGAACCTTCTCACCTGCAGAACTGCAGAGTTGCTGCAAATAATATTGTAGACACTCCATTTATTTTGGAGCCACGCTTATTGTTTTTTTGCCGCTGCTATAGTGATTTGAGCGAGATGGTACCTGAAACAATGCAGGAGTCATGATGAAGACCTTTAATGAGCATGAACAAAAAATTATAATATGAACATGAATTTGGGGTCATTCTACCCATCTGCCTACCCCTAAAGTTATTGCTAAATTACAAAGTGAATTTTTTTAAAACAAAATCTGATTATCTTTTTGTGTGTACACATAGATTTATTCGTTATAACCATTTATAAGAAAAAGTATCATTAAGAGTTATTGGACATACCGTACACACACATCCCCTATATTTTAACTTTATTTAACATCGTCCCGACTTCTAGTAGCCACCAAAAAGGGACTTAACTGTGTTCAACTGTCGAAAGCGCAGTCTATAATGCGGTACCTAAAACACCTAAGAGCCGGAATCTGCACTATGAATGAAGGCCCGTTTATCAAAATTATACTTTTATTTACATTTTATGATTATTATTTTTACATTTAAATGATAAATATCTGGTTTTAAAAATACATTGTGAGTACAAAATACTAACTAATGTGTTGTGCGAGTACTGCGTACCAGGCTCGTGCGTACTGAATACCGCCTAAAACTCCCTGAATACTGCGTACCAAAAGTGGGGGTGGGGGGGGGGGGGGTGGTGGGTTCAGCCTCATACGTGCCAGGTTTATTTCTAATCTAATACGTTGTTAGAATATGCTGCACGCTTTATATTACATAACGCTTGGTTTCGCTTATGAACTTTTATCTGACTTTCAGATTCACACAAAACTAACGGAATATTAATATCAGACCTAAATACTGTGTACTGAAATAAATTATAGTTTTTAGTTAAATACAAATCAAGATATTTGATGTACGCAAATATATTTGATTATTAATACCGAGTTGCATTTCGTTTTTCCTTTACTATAATATAAACACATCCAAGTATACTCAGTACAATTCAAAACGTAACATTTTGGTTTTTCGATTAGTTTTAGTCCGCTGTTTTTTTGTTCAAATAAAGATTGTATTGCATGCTAATAAGTCTGTTTGTCGCGAAGGTTAAATATGGCGATAAACAGTTGTATACGATTAGCTCTATTTTCTTCAGTTAAAACACATTTAACTTTAACATCTCTAGAAATTCAAAACATATCAATTTTGCGTTATCAAATATACTAAGAGTATGTGCGTTTGTTGAAAGGAAATGCTAGAATGACTGGCATGCGATCGTTTTTTATAATTCAACATTGACGAAACTAACCCGCCAAATAACGGCAAAATTGCACTACAAAACCGTTTATCAAAACTCTGGTCAGGTATTTAGATCATGTAATAATGAATATGTGCCCATTAAAAGTATATGTTTATTCAAGGGTAGTTAAATACCGGTGATTAAATATACGTATGATGACTTATAATTCATTTTACGTATATTTAATCACGGTTTAATTATAGGTCAAGAAACTTATAATTCATTTTACGTATATTTAATCACGGTTTAATTATAGGTCAAGAAACGGTGTACATATGTTGGACAATTTGGCTGCTGTTTGCGAGATAGCTACTGTAATATTATATGTATTTTGGCGTCAGTCTTTTATTTTGGGCACGCCATCCAGCGGAACCCCTGACCGAACACGAGTGTGTCGTGATAGGTTCTCATCAGTATCTTTACATAATGGCTGGTCAGTTCAGTTTGGGTGATTCTATATCTTAAGTATGTGTGCTTTGACGAATCGAGATAAGTAGTTCCATACACAATTGACGGTTCTCGTTTGAATGGTGGGTCAAAGTAAACCGTTGCAGTATGAGGGAATGGAGCATTTGGATAGGAATATTTATTGACATAGCCGGATTGACAGCGCTCTTGTACATCTATTTTCTCTTTTATTTTTTCTTTATAACTGGACAGTTGAGTTCGAATCTGATTGGCTGTTTGCGTTTGTGTTGTCGACATGTGTCCAACTTCTTTGTTTATTCCTTTGATTTCGGCAGCTAGTGATTTGGTTGACACTATGCACTCCGTAAGATCTGATTTCAATGTTTGAAGCTGCTTTTGTTGCCTGAAGAAAAGAAGGTAAGTTTGATATCAGATATGAAATGTAAGATACTTTGGACTGTTAATATATTGTTCTGATATAATGTAAACATACATATACATTATTTTAAAAGTAGCCCCCCACCGTTTGTTTGCCGGGGTAGAACACAGCCCCTGCAATCGCACAAACCTATAACATGGATAAGGGTACATGCCTGTAGATGGCGTAATGATAAAGCAATCTTCTCGAATGCGGAAGATTGTGGAGTTGATCCTGGCAGGGTCAAAGTAACGCATACATATGGATTTAGTTCTAGGACCTTAAATATAACTTGTCCATTTTAAAAAATGGAACTATAATATCCAGAATAATACATAACTTACAATTGCTATCGTTGAAACATTAGATATAAAATGAGACAAATGTTACTATAGAAACCACAATACCCGAACTGTGTAGGTTCGAACTATACCGCAAACAAAGAGGAATTTATAGCATTCATTAATATCACAAATTGAACTTACCCATCCACATCAAATCTCACAAGGTCTAAATCTGAGCTATGCTTTTTATTATTATCCGCTAGACCAGTCATATTTCTTTGCATCTCATTCAGTTCTTTCAGAAGACTGGTTTCGACGTTGCGTATATAAACCTTTTCCGCCCCCTTTGTTCGCCTCATTCTAGTCGCAAAATGAAGATATTCGTTTGATTTTTCAGTTTTTGAAGCTTCAATTGGTTTCTTCTGGACAGTGGTAGATGTGTCGATCTGTATTAGAACCAACATTTAGTTTTGTGATATTCTATGCTTTAAATTATTTAATTTATTATAAATTGTTTGTTCCATTTATTAAGAAGGTAGTTTAAATGAATGAAAGCAACATTATTTCCAGTTCACGCTTATATAGTGTTTTATTTTTTAAAAGTAGGTAAAGCCAGACACTGACACATTTGCATATTTGGTAATTATTAAAGGATATTTATTTTGTTTTGTTTTGTTTGTAAATGGTTCACAGTGTGTTAATTGCTGCGTGTGATATATTTTATAAACAGAAATGGTCACTGGGGGTTTGAACCAGGTTCTAAGGTGCACCAAACCTCACACTTACCATACTGTCATCCCAATAAAATGGGACAGTGTAAATAAAAAAAGCACCGTCATGAACTATTCTCTAACCAACAAGGCAACATTAATATGCGATATCAGTTTAACACAACGATGCTCGTTTATATATAAATACAAAACGAAACAATAGCTCAGAAAGCCACACAGAGAATAAAGCATTAAAGCCAATACAAGACGAGATTGCAGACAAACATCAAACGTCGGGTGTATAGGTTTCATTAAACAGTTATTTTCTTGCGCGTAAAAAAATGTGCACATAATTTCTCTTTTTTTGTTGCATGTGACAAGAATGGGACAAGTTTATGATTTCTTACATGTTCGGATATTCCTGTATATTTCTGAGCCCGGATCTGAGCATCGAATTATAGGTAATGTGAAATGGACAAATTCAAGAGTTTTTTTCAATCTATTGATACTAAAAATTGCAAATTGGTCAACCCCGGTCAACCCCGTGTTTGTCACAAATATTTTAAGAAAATTCAGGAAGTTCTGCAATGGTCCATTGGTGTCCTACTACATATGTTGAGCAATACAAAATTATTTGCCTTGTCAGACGTATAACCTTTTTCAGACATTAATAAATCTACGTATTAAACATATTTTAATGTCTACAAACATGTTAATGCCGGATGAAATATTGGGTATTGACTGAACATATTAGCCATTATAACTCAACGCCACCGTGGCTTTGGTCTCGGCTAGATCTTGCTTGGTAGTTAGAAGTTCGTTTCGCATTATGTTCAACTCCAAGTTAAGTGTGTCAAATTTATTTGACAGCAGTCTATACACAGAGTTAACATCTACTTGTGCGCATGAAAATCCACAAAATGTTATGAACATGAAAACATACATCACTACATCATATGTCCGTTTGTTTTCCATTATTGCTTTTGCTAGGCAAAGTATAAAAACACCGTCTTTATAAATCCAGACGTTTACGTGTACTATTACAATTAGGCAAATATGTTTAAACTTGTAAGAGACGGATGTGTCTGAAGGGTTTTGTTTTTCGTACTTTTCTATTAGCGATAATGGTCAGAGGGGCATTAACACGGATTAATTCAAGTTGTTATGACACGCATCAAGACAAACATTTGGTATTTTTTTTGAAATTCATAACAAAGAGACTGATTATTCAAAAAATCGATAGATTGAATATTGTGTAGCAGTCTTAATAACTATTTCATGATGGAGATTTCTTTATTTACACTGTCCCGTTTTATTGGGATGACAGTAGAGTAAGTGTGAGGTTTGGTGCACCCTAGAACCGGGTTTGAAACCCCAGCGGCCTTTTTTGCCATTGACCGTTCCAGGGCGGTAGCCTTATTGTCAACCCTTTTGTGTTCGTGATGTCTTATTTGGCCTTTTATTCATCTTTAAAGTTGTTCTTTGTTTCTGTGTGTGTTTGTGGTTGACTGTCGTCTTTGAACGCTACTTTCCTGTTCGATTTTTATATTTAATTTTATAAGACAAGTCGTAAGAGATAATCTTAGATAACACGTGAGGCAATTGTTGTTATGTTATAAACAAAAAATAGTTTCTACTTTATAAAAACAGAATACCGGAATAAATAACGTATAGCATGTACTAACATTAATCACCCATTTCATTAACCACCTCCACTTATTTTCCTAATCAAATTTCAAGACAATTGCAATCGATTTCCTGTCATGGTATCAAATCAATTATTTGTGCAGAATTTTCCAACGGTGTAATGTTTTAGCAATACTAAACCCACGACTCCTTACAAAAGGCTTCTCGATAAACATTTAGGTTTTATGGATTGTCCGTGGTTATTGCAAAACATCAGCCATAAGTGTACATAAAAACCGTTAAATGTGATTTAATTTGCATATAAAGTAATCGTTAATTGTACTTTTATTGGGATCACTATTCCAATGCTGTGGCCTTATCGAAGTTTTAAAGTCCCTCCGCCAACTAAAACGCCAGGGTTCTCCAGGCGTTTTAGTTGGCGGAGGGACTTTAAAACTTCGAATTACACACACACGCTGTGGCCTTATTGTCAACCCTTCTATGTTTCTGATGTCTTACAAATTGCTTCTATTCATTCCTGTATTTGGTGTTTGTTTGTATCCGTGTTTTTGTTGACTCTGGTCCTTGAATGCCATATTTCCTTTCGACTTTAGAATCTACATTAACTTTGTTTAATATTTAAATTTTACCAAAAACATAATCGAACAATTTGCATCGGTTTTGATATAAAATAACTGATCAGTTTACCCTGTCCTCTATGGCTGCAGTACACCTTAGGCTATATATTTGTTACTTGATCATTTGAAAAGTAAGTATAAAAGTCGAACAAAAAATGCGGCATTCACAGAACAATACATACTGAAAAGGGGATCCATTGGAAGCAACAAATAGAATCAGAGCACCCAACCACAATGACACCGTAGACCCGCACTGTACCACAAACAAAGAGCAAATTAACTATACAATCAAAAAGACAATACACAACAAAAAGAATGGTGAAGGCAGGGTTACCGATAATAAAATCCTCATCCAGAGCAATTACAGATTATGGGAGCCTGTACGATGGAAACCAATGATTTGAGCTAAATATGGCGTATTTAATACGTCAAAACCTCATGATGGGTGGACATCATATAGTATGAGAGTGGACCTTTTGAAACGGCCGAACACGACACATACGAAATATTGCAGTGTCGGTTTGATGAGATTCATGAACGGTAGTGAAATATGCTAGCTACCGCTCACGCCCTCTAGTCATAAAATCAAGAGTACATAATTTTAACCATCCCGAAGATGGAATCCGTAAGTTGGTTTACATATCCTTTTTAAAACTTTGTTTTCGATGCTGAATGTTTTTATGAATAAATCTAAATTGAATGCAGAAAACGTCTACATACCCAAATCAACGGGAGTTCTGGGTTGAATTTATGTTACTTGACGAACTCCTCGCGAAATCAATGAAAGTTTCATGTTAAACATTTTAAGAATAATTCGAGTCTAGTTTTCCAGAAGATAATTTACTAAATGTCTTATGAAGTAGATATGAAAGAATATACTCGTGGTTTTGGATTACCCGAATCTTGCATATATTTCCTGCAAATTTTGTAATATTTTGAAAAATCCGTACGGTTGCTTCTGATATAAGGTATAATATATATATAACAATTGTCTGAGAATATGTTTTAAAAACAAGGTGTCAACCAAATATTAGATTACAATATGTATTTCATAAATAACGTATGTTTTTGTGGAAAGCGCAGATGCATTGCAATGAACACCGTAAATGCAAGTTCCCGGATAATTTATGTCAACAATTAATTGAGTATTTCTGTTGAGGAAAAAAAAGTAGCGTCAGCATCAAATTATCTGTTGAAGTATGTATATGGTTTAACGTCATTTTAAACTATCGTTCAATCGCGCGGTGCGTGCATGCGTGCGTGCACGCGAGTGTGTGTGTGTGTGTGTGTATTAAGCCACGGCCCACCAGAGTCTCCCGGTACAGCTAGGTATATTCGATTGTGGGCTTGTCTAGATTTTATGTGTAGAGATGTCTGTAGTGTTGAATTTGCGTCTTTCCTCTTGTAGATATGCTGTGTTGTGTCGTATCTGCTCTGTGTAGTTGTCGCTGGGGCGGCGAGTGTTGTGCAGACTATATCCGTTAGGTGCTGCACCCTGATGTGTCCTATCCTACTGGGCCCAGATTCCTGGTGTTGGGAACCACACCCGCCTCTTCAACCTCTGCGTCCCAGACGAGCCTTACTTATAAAGTTTGCGTAGGAATGCAGTTTGCTGACTCTCTTGCTCCGTGTAAAGCGCCAATCTTCCCCACTTCGGTTACGTTCAGTTGATGAGTCGTCGACCACACTATTTCCCCTGTCACCCACGCAGGCTGTCGACGCTCATCTAACTGCATCTCGGTCATGGCTGTCCAGCAGTGCTGTGGTGCCTTCTTCCCAACGCGAACGGGTCGATGTCCACAGGGACGAGTTCAATCAAATGCCGGCGCAACATCCGCACATGAATATTGTAGCCACCAATCCCTGCCACCAAACAAATCACGTAACGATAGCTGAGGCCATGTGATTACAAAAAATGGCGATACACTAGGTAATGCTTGGTACATCTAACTCTTGCCGTAACCAACAGGCAATAGACAATATCATCGATCATCACCTTCGAGAAGATGTATAAAACATTCAACCTGGTTTTGGCTTGGGTGTAATCTCTTTATCAGATGTACGCACAGTTTCTGTAATGTTCTCATCGGAATACATGTTTGTTTACAAGTAGGCCTACTGTAACTTAGTAACCGGTGTGCATGTTCGCTAAAATTGATTTTTTTTATATAAATAAATTATTTGTGTACCCAGATACCGTTTTTCACATTATTTTCCTATATTATGAACAAAGCAAGTTGAAATATTGGCCTAAAAACTATTTAACCAAAAAACTAAACTTAGCTAGATTTCAGGTATAAATGTGTGTGTTGGCAGTGGTTACTGTAACAGAAAGGGGAAGTAACCACTGCGGGAAGTTTGATGCCGGCGATGTCTATTGTAGGGTTCGGTGGGTGTGTGTGGGGATGGGTTGGGAGGGAAAGGGGGATTCTCGTAACAGGATAACATTAACGAATACAAGATAACAGTAGTTAATAGTATTTCATAATAACTGATAACAAAATAGTCCTTGCCCTATAACGTGCTCTCATGATAGATTCCGATACACGGGACCTCCCGGTTTACGTACCCATACGACAGACGAGTCTAAGGGGAAGAATCTTACCCAAAACATACAACCAACTCAATGGCGCCTAAAAGGTTGAAACCAGCTTCATTCGGATTTCAAAGTCAACACACTTTCCACTGGGCAGCGCTAATACTTGTTTCTATTTGATATCAGTAGTATAGATACTGAGGGTACCAGGACAGTTTCCTCCCTCGCGACAAACAATCAGCAGTTATCAGTTGTCTTCAGTTTCCCTTGACACAAAGATGCAAACGCTAAATGGCGGTGGCATACTTGCTACCAGACGCCTCACAACTATACAAACTGTTTGATTGCCCTCCGCTTAGGACGAACTTTACCAAAACCTCCAGTATCTATTAATTTAGTATGAATAATATCCCACAGTTCCCTTTTCGCAAATAAATAACAACATTTACAATTCATTAAGCAAAGTCAGACGGAACGGGACTGTAGTCTTCATCATCGCTGTACATATCATATTCGGTCATAATATATTCTACATTTCGATATTTTTTATTTTAGTTCAAGAAGCTCTTCTCTGTTTCTATCCAGCTCACGTTCATAATTATCCATTTCAACCAGCAATAGTCTTCGCTTATTGACTTTTGCTTTTTTAGTGTCCATAAAATCATCACGAACTACTTCATATTGTACTTGGAGTTGCTTACCTTTTATCAATTCTCTTCTGTATTTATCTTTTAAATTGTTAAGTTTTTTGCAAACCTTTTCTAATCTTTCTTGGTCCATATATAATACTACTATACATAATTTATTTTTAAGTTTTTATTTAATATTTTCAATATCCTTAAATAGGACCCAACTATTGAAATCCTCATTGTAACCCTTCCATTTAATCAATGCTTGTTTCTTTTTGTAATCACGTCGTATTACTTTTTCAATCCTGAATATTTCTTGCTTTGCTTTTATCATTTCTAATTCTTAAAAGCTTCCATCAATTTTTTGGTTGTTTAAATATTTATTTTGTATGTCACAGGATTGGTATATTGAATTTCATTAACAATAAATATTTCTTCTGTCCAATTTGGAGTATAACCTTTCTCAAACGTTCTTTTATATTTGCTGATTCTAACATTATCCCCTATTTTAAACTTTGGCTTAATTTGATTACTTCTTATTTTACCATACAAGTTGAAATACACCATTCCTTTATTCTTTTCATCACTTGCTTCAGTCGGTGTCATTTTAACTCCGATGTTTTGTATTATTATACTTATCAACCATCATATGTAGCACGTCTAAATATGTATGTGTATTGTTTGCTGTGAACTATTTCCACATCCTCTCTTTTAATGTTCTGTTAAATCGTTCAATTACTACAGCTTTTCGAAAATTAAACGTGTGAAACATTTTGATATTATTATCACTTGCTTAAACGTCTTGTTATAAAACTCCACACCCTGATCAACCCAGAGCAATTACAGTGTCTTCCTGTACTTACAGTGTCTTCCTGTACTTATAATATTTTGGCAAGCTTTAGTAATTTCTAAACCAGTTTTATTTGGAACCGGCACAACCCAAGCAAATTTACTAAATACATCAATAACAGTAAGCAAGTATTTAGTACCTTTATTATACTTTGAAAACGATTGCATATCAACCAAGTCAGCAGACCATATTTTATCAATTTCATTGACAATCACACGGCGTTGATTGAACTTTCTTCGTATAGGCTTATGAAGTTCATCAGCTAACTTATCAGTCCAGTTCAACGCCATTTCAACGCCTTTTCTCATTTTTTGAGTCTCCAAGACCAAGTTTATATTTTGTACTAATAACTGGTTTTACTATCAAATTCTACTAGATTTCATACCAGCAAACATGTTTTTATCACACATTGATTTATTACTAGGATTTTCATCATAACAATAATCATGATCTTTACAAACAGGACCACACTATTTATAACCAGGAATTGTTAACCCCTTTTTAGGTAATGAAGGAAGCATAGCTTTATGAATATCAATATTTCCACATTGTGTACTTTTAACAAACTGTGTTTTAGTAATAGCGCAAGATGCACAAGTTGCTTTTAACATTCTTCTGCCATTTTTTGCTAAAACATACTGAGGATTAATATTTTCAGTATCCATTTTTTCTTTTATACAATGGCTCATATATAATATAATTAGACTAAACTTTGTTTAGCCAGGACTTTGTTTATGAAATATGATTTTATAATGTTTTCATTTTTTATTGGTTTGTATGGTTTTAATATTTTATAAAGAATATCATTCATACTATTTCCTCCTTGTTACTTTGTAATGAAGAATAGACAGAAATATCCACATGAGACACTTGTTTTATCTTGATACTGAATAGGGTTGTATTTTATATTAGATATGTACGCTAAAACTTCTTTTGGTGGGCTCAGACCAAACGGATCGAAGTAATAATTATCATATTAGCAAGTCCAGTGTGTACCAGGTCCAGTATGATCATCAAGATTAATAATTCCAGATTTTCGTTTATTTTCTTTTATTGATAATTTGTTTTTGCTGTACACCCCACTGAATTTCTGTATACCTAGCTGCTTAACCCATTTCATTATATCTAAGTTAGAGATAGGTTCATTTTATTTTTTTACATATACTTCTATATGGTCTAATTTGTGAGTCTACTTGTAAACCTTTTCCACGATCAACTCTCAAACCTTTTCCTTTTTTACCTAATTGTAAACCTTTTCCAGTTAAACCACTAATAAGAGATCCAATCAATGGAATTCCTAATGATGCAAGCAGTCTAAGAAATCCCCCGTCTTGTTTTTGTTGTCTTGTCAGTTTAATAGGGCAGCGACCTTTTGACTTTATTATGTTGTTTCTTTTAGCAAGTGTTAATTTATTTGATCCAAGAAGTGCTTGTTTTTTGTCACTAGGAATAGTTACCATCCCATTTCCAAATAATTTGCCAATTCCAGTACTTGCTAAGCAACTTAGTGCTTCTGTTGCTAGTGGTGCTAATACTTTCGGAGCGAGTCTAGCAACTGTTGGTTATATTGTTTTAGTTAACAAATGCACCTAAAATGCCTCCATTTTTAGACTGAGATTTCATTTGTCAGTTTGATATATTTATGTCTAATCCCCGTCCACCAGATTTCGCTTTGTTAATATAGTTAATCTGAGTAGTTGTCAGTAGCAAAGGAAAGTCTCCAGTTAGTTGGTTATTTTTTAACCTGAGTGTTAACACACTTTTGTTTTCATAAGCCCTTGCTAAACTCTGTTTCTGACCATCTGTTAAATTTACTGAATAATTTTGGTAAGTGATATATACTACAAGTTAGATTAAACAATAACTAGCTCATTTCCATTTTCCTCGTATAAGACTAAAGCATAAACTTTATATCTAGCGGTAGGAACGTTGTATAGTTTATATCTCAAACTTAGTTGTTTTGGATCAACATTAACTTCATTACCTGTGTAACTTAAATCGAAATATATCATTCCGAAGAGATTTTTAAAATGACTCACATTGAGTAAAGTTCCAGTGTTTTTATCATTTTGCTTGTAAGAATAATTAATAACATCTCTGAATATTCTTATGATATTAGCATAACTATATTCGGTTTCTATTAATTTAGTATGAATAATATCCCACATAATAAACTTCATTTCCAACTTCCAATCTAGCTGATTGTAAATAGCAATTAGTATTATCAGCATTTAGTTTAAAAGTATCCAAAATATGAGGATTTTGTGTTTGAGAAGAACTCTTGTCTGACCATTGCAGATAAACAAAAACATGGTTTGGACTTTTGACTCCAGCCGTTATTCTAAATACGGATTCAGTTAGTTGAGAACTTCCGCTTTCTTGTATCATTTCACGAAGATAAGTCCATCTTGTCGATGTCATATGATTTCACATAACATAACTTAAACCATCTTAGTTAAATGTCATTCTAGGTATTCACAAAACTAATTTATTAATAACTACTCGACCATCATCACCAGTTGATTTGAAAATTAGCACATTACCATCTGCCAGTTGCAAGCTAATTTGAATCTGACTAGGAGGAAGCATGTTTGTTTCCAAAAATGAGATATAGGGTCCTATAGAGACCACAACGTCCGAACGCAATGGCATCGTAGGTCCGCACTGTACTACAAACACGGACTTGATAATACAATGAAAGAGACAACCAACAACAGAAAGGGTGGAGAAGACAGGGTTACCGACTTGGAACTGTCAGTAGGCAATACGGCCTACTGGTTAGCTTGAATCAATTTTATATGCGCACAATCGTCGTTATTATCCTGTCTTCAGCGCCCAAATAGACAAGACAGTGTAAACAAAACTACATCCCATCAAAAGGAATGCTCTAACAATAAAGTCCACATTCAGAGAAACTAACTAAAGAAACACATACAAAAAAATAAACATCTCAGGATGTATCCAGAATCGTACTGAACAACCATAGTAGTTGCAGCTAAAGAGAAAACCAATCTAGGGTACGACAGAAAACTTCAAAGAAGGAATATTTGTTTAATTTCATTAAACAAATAAACAAAGAAGGAATATTTGTTTAATGAAATTATAGAGTTAATTTTTTGATTAGTTATGATTAAAGCATGACGAGCGGTAAATCATGGGTTATAACCGCTTGATCATCCCGAGATTCTGCAGCAGTCGTATTATCCAAATAAAAGTATTCGTTTGTTCCGGTTGTCTTTGCATAATCGTCAGAAATTTCAAGCAAGCTTTTGGTTTAGGTTTAATAACTGAAACTAATTTATCAGCAGCCATTTTTCCTACTTTATCCCCAAGTTTTTCAGAACCACTCTCTATGATTTGTTTTTAATTACCTGCTGTTTTTACAGACTTGCTGAATATATTTGAGCCAGCCTTTGAAAAAATGTCAAATATGCCAGCCCCAGTTAATCTGTCAACTTGGGTGTAGGTTACCGTCCTGGTGTCATACACTTTTGTTAAACGTGCCATATAACTTATATTACATTAATTCTTTTAAAACAAATCGAAATGATGTATGAACTCCATTAAGATTAATAATTTTACCGGAGAAATATTAATACTGTTAATGATCGTTGTGTTTACTTCACAGAAGCCGAGTCTTATCGGTTCATCTTTGAAAGGATATGATCTTGTAAGGTCAGCCGTACTCATTTCATAAATAACATCCCCGTATGATCCATCAACAATAGAATCACAGTGGATATACAATGTATCGATAGAATTTGTTATGTTTGGTTTGTACAGTTCCAAATTTAGTTTCTCTAATAACTGCATCTTTGTCAAAGCCAATTAAGGTGTGAAAGTTTGATTCTCTTAAATCAAGTACAAAGTTATTATGAATGGTAACTAAACATTTGAAACTTGATAAATCAAACTCAATTCTTATGGGGACAGGTGATTCACCAGTTAAATCGCCATTTATAGTCTTTCTTTTATATAATTATTGATATCAGCATAAATATAATTTCCATTTGTAAAACTAATAGTTTTCCAATTTGTTCCATTGCTATACCATATCACTTTGTTATTAAAATCCTCCCTAATATTGTACCATGAGTAAGTCATAGAATTAATCGTATCGAGTCTAATACCATACTGTTTGTTCTTGCCTAATATTAATGGTATGTCAAATACAGTTGTAAAATTACTCGGCGTATTTGAGCTATTAATTATTGACGCTTTTCCTGATGATAATAAAATTTGAAATACGTAAGTAGCTTTAGCTACTTAAGTCTCACTATACATATAAGTAGACAATATTAATTGCCAAAATTAATCGCCTTTGTAATACAGTTTAAAACTTGATTTTCAAAATTGAAAACTTGAGTAGCGGTGCGGTTCATGGGACGGGCAAGCCAAACATGAAATTATGGAACATATGCTTCAAATGTTCCTTTTAGTTTTCGTTTGCCATTTTTGTATCTAGTTCAAGAATATTAAGCAGACTGAAACTTTCCACACCAATGTCTGCATGTGCAACAGTATATGTAAGGTGTGCTTCAACTATATAACGTCCTGATTTTACAATTATCATGATGATGGGACGTTTACCACCACAGGAATATTTTGTAGCATATTCTCCACTTTTTATAAGTGGAATGGTTACAAAAGTAAACGCCTCGAGAAAAGCATCACGTTTGGTTCTTTCAAGTGGTTTTCGTGTTGGATATGATGCATAAACGTTGTTATCTTGCATAATGCTTATTCCATCATCTATTGTAGCTTCAAGAATTAGAATCCGACTTAAATATTCTACTTTTACTTTCAACTCATCAATTATACCATATATGTTTCAATAAAGCTATTTCATTATCAAAAGCTTTGCTTTTTTCATCCTGGGAAGCTTTCAATTGCTTTGAAACATCACCAATAGCAGTTTCTTATTTATCAACCAGTTTGCTCAGAGCAGTCTCCAGCGTCTTTCTGCCAACCATTTTCTTTTTGATATATTCAAACTCTTTGTTATTATCGTCAACGTTGGTGTTTTTCTGTTCATTTAATATTTTAGTTTGAGTTATTTCGGTAGCAAAAGCAGTTCTCATCTGTTTTGAAGCATCAGCAATAGCAGTTTCTAGTTCATTGTTATCAACCATTTGTTTATTGATTTCTTTAATTCGATCATTAATACTTTCAACACCAACTTGTATTATTTCGCCTAACTTTTTATAGAGATCACTCTCTTCCAATCCATCTTCTTTCTTTTCTAACTCTTTTAAAGCATCACCTAAAAGTTTTATTTCATCTTTTAAACCGTTTTGAATTTCAATCATTTTCTCACGGTTTACTTGTACATTTGTTTGTATTTGGCTTAGTTTATCATCAACACCTGTTGTTAAATTGTTCATCATGTCTTAAATTTTATCAATATTATAATCACGTATGATCTTTGCTACTCTTCTTACAGTAAATTGCTTTGTTGCTGCATCATCTGCTTTTTTTGGATTACCTACAATGGTATTTTGTATTATCATCCATGTTAAGTTCACTTTTTAAAACATTTTCCTGGTTTTTACCCTTGTGAAGTTAATTAACCAAATGTTTTTGTTTTACATACTCAGACAGCACATTACCGAAATTTGTAATATTAACACTGCCAGTAGTAACTTCCTCGCCAAAATCATTAAAAAGCCCCATTATATATAATATAATTAGATTAAATTTTACCGTTGAAGTTACGCTTTACTAACTTCCCTGGGCGGTTATAAACAGAGATATTCGACCTCTGTTATAAATCGCCGATGAAGTTACGCTTTGCTAACTTCCTCGGGTGATCCAGATACAGAAAGCTGTACTGTTTGTCAGTTGCTTTTTTGTAATGATCTTTACTTACGTCTTGTTCTCCAGAAAGCATGTTTATTTCATTTATACCTGGAGTTGCGAAGAAGATGTAATGAGAGCAATTCAACCGAATGTATCTGGGAGTTTTGTAGTAGGATTGTGACAAGTAAATTACACAACACTTTTTGTGTCTTTCCTGGATGAAATAATTAATAATGTCGTTTTGGTTGCGATCACAAACATAATCATCGCAAATAGATATCTTTGAGTATCAGAATCCAAATCATTCACAGGGATAACTTGATCATTTGAACATTCTAATATGTCTTCGACTGGGATTTTATTCTTTTTTTGCTATTTTTTCAAGTTTTTGTGATAAGACCTTATACTTTGCCTGCTCCAAGTTTTTAGCAAATAAATAAATATTGTCGTAGTTAACTAAAGGTTTTAAAAGCATGTGAACTAAAGTGTTTGTTTTACCAGAACCTGAATTACCGCATATAAGCATTCTAAAACAACAGTCTGGCATGAAGTTCCATATCTGTTTAAAATTACCGTTTTCTGTCTTCATGTCATAGTTTGGAATTTCCATTATAATAATATTTAGATAATACTCGGATAATACTTGTCTTAACTTGCCTTAACTTATTTCAACTTATCTTAATTTATCTTATTTTAATCTAACCTTATATTATACATGTCTTTGTTAAAATGGAAATAATTAGCAGATAAAAAGCGAAAAGCGAGCGAGCTTGTTAAAGAATACGAGAATAAAGTTATCCGAAAAAGACTAGAAAAAGGAGCTAGCCATGATTTATACACAGACGTACTTAAACCTGTAACTAGTGAAACAACAAAGCAAACAAGGCGGCTAGCTGAACATTTGATTACCCTTCCAAAAATACGCCAACAGTTGGCTATTCTTCCCGAGGCAATATTTTGACCCGCCTGAGCGTGGAGCACCACCGCCACCGCCACCGCCACCACCGACGCTACTACCACCACCACCACCACTCATTTTTAAAAACCAGCTAGCATGCAAACCGTAGATCATAAAGACCAAGCACCGCCGACTGATTTCATGGAGGAACTAAAGCAGTCAATACAATCTAGACCGAAATTAAGAAAAACTCCAGAAAGAGTGCTTAGGCCAAAACATGCCAACCCCACGGAAGCATTATTTGTAAAAATCAGAGAAAAACGTACTTCAGTTGATCCTGAGGAAGAAATACTAAAAGAAATAGAAGAATAATGGGGAGAAGAAGAAGAACCTGCTGCGAGGCCTAAGGAACTCAAACCGGTATATGATATTGGCTTAAATGCTGGCATGAATAAAGGCATACTTGATAAGTATGATCTGCCAATACCAACTGAAATACCAGGTATTACTGACGCTGATTATGATGGATATATTACAAAGGCTAAAGAGCTAGGCAAGGGAATGTCTTCCGATATGAGAGGTCTAAACACAAGAATAGACAACCTCAGCGAAAAAAGACTCAACGAGAGGCTCAAGAAGGCGACAACCGATGCGACTAAACGTGGCATTACAAAATTAATAGAAAACACCAAGTTTCGCGAAAATATTTTAGCTCAACATACAAAAAAAACATGATTGGCTGACTAACCATCTAAATGTTTTGGATTTTTACATAGAGAAGTTGCCTGAGCGAATTCGAACAGCTAGTGAAACTATACAAAAGACTGGTAAAGGCATTAAACAAAATAAAAATTCCTACAAAGTCGACAAAGATGGTCATTACGGTATGTTACAAATTGATTTACCTAAGCTTGTTGGTCATCACAAACTTATTGCCAAACAAGGAAAAGCAGTTGTGCTAGATTTAAAAGTAGACGATGATTTTATAGACTTGATAACAAAGGTTATAATAATAAAAAACGTATTCAAAGCAGTCTCAGAATGCTTTTAAGGAACTAACAGAATTATCTGATTTACCAATTCATAAAGGTTCTTCAAAGTTTAAAAAGATTTTATGAGGTTGTGCTGATGATGATTTGGATAATGATCTGGAGTTGGTATGCGGAAGTATCGAATCAGGAAATAATAGTCCACAGCTAATAAATAAAGGTATTAGCATAATCGATGAATTATTAAAAATAGATAAAATATCACCTAAAGAACATGAGCAACTATTTTCTAAATATCTTGATTAAATTATTATCTAACTATAATTATACATGAAAACCAAAGAAGAATTAATTGATCATTTGACGCGACTCGTGGCTGCTTTCAGGCGCAGTTATAAATTGTGCGGTATTATAAACACAACATTACAGATTGCCAGTGGAATAATTGGTTGTGGTGCTGTTCTAGCATTAGTTCCAGCAATTCCTATTTTCGTGGCTGGAGTTGGCGCAGTTCCTCCGGTAGTTGCTGTTTTAGTAAGAAAAACAAGAATATCAGAAAAAAAGACTTTGTTGAAAACACATCATAGGAGTTTTAAACAACTTCTTTCATATGCACAAACAACAATAGGACAAAAAAATGATGTAGAGATAATTAGGATTGCCTTTAATAAAATATTAGAAATTCAAAAGAATGATAACTTTACAGAACCTCTGGAAATGTATATGAAAACATTTAAGTTAAACGGTCATGGCATCCAGTCGTATTTCTTTTTCAACTTGTTTCCATATCCTATCATACTTTTCTCTAGTAGATTTTGTTTTAATCGGTTTTGTTTCTTTTTTTCTTTTTAATATTTTAAATATTTTCTGAAAAATGTATTCAGATTTGACTGATCTTTTTCGACCTTCTGTTTTATCCAAAATCTTTGTAATTTTATAAAAAAATCTTCAAATCTTTGTCTATTTGTAGAAGACAAATCATATGCTACCAATTATTTATCCAAATGGTACTTTCTGCGGTAAATAGTTTTCTTTTGTTGTAATTGTAACCTGTAACGAGATTATAACCATTGTGAGTGCCACAGTTAATTTATTAATTATCGAAAACTTCACAAGTATCGTTACAATTCACACATGCGTAAGTACACTTGTAACAAAGCTTGGTTCCAACACACTATTGACAGTGCTTCGTTTTATTAGTTATGCAAAATAAGATACAATCTGAACACACTCCAGGAGGATCAATAATATCTAAAAAAAACTATTTTACAGTATTTGCAATTGATTATATTATAATATAGCATTATATATTTAAATATAGGCTTGAAGAAATATTATCTTATGTAATATTATAATGAAACAAGTAGAAAAGGAAATCAAAACTTTTAGGAAGATCAAATGACATATGCTCAAATGGTTGATTTTGAAAATATGAATAAACTTAAACAAAGAGTTAATAGTTTTTACAAACTTTCAAGATCTGACTGAAAGAATTATAAACATGGCACAACAACTAAAATTACTATTGAAAATAAAAAACAACAAATATACACAGGTTGCATGCTTTTTGTAAAAAAACAAATTTCATCAGCAACTCGTGGTTTTGTGACTGAGGATTCTTTTATTCCTTACTACAGCATTTTGTTAGACAAAGGAATTGATATTGTTGTTTATGCCGGTTAAATAAAAATAATATGATCTAACCAGGGAATAAATATTTTACTTCAAAATAATTAAATAAAATAATTATAGGCTTATAGAAATAATCTCAAATAATATTATATAATGAGTATCCGAAAAATTGAAACTGCAGAAAACACAACCAAGCGTTATAAAATTTCTTAAAACGGAATAAGAAAAACAGGCGGCTTTAAATTAAGTGCTGATGTGAAACATACATTTAAAAAAACATCGATGGGAGAAACAGGTCCTGCAACCACATACAAAACAGCTTACTTTAATTCTAAAGCGGCAACAATATTAGCCAAAAATAATATTATCGAGGCGCTGGACAAAGCACGTAAGAAATTATAACTAGAGTTGGAAATTGGATTCAGATGGGTAGTGGTTGGCAAATTGAGGTATTAGATGCACACTACATAAATCGAATAAAGTATCAGCCTTTGCGAGGTAGCTCGTATTAAAATTTACCGAAAGAACTTGCTAATGCTAAAAAAGGAGTAATAAATATAAAAAATGAATATAACGAGTGCTTTAGATGGTGCCACTTAGCTTCTACGTTTCCTGTTAAAACACATCCCGAGAGAATATCGCATTATAAAAAGCATATCGGAGGTCTAAATTACAAAGGAAAAACATTTCCTGTTACTATCAAACAAATCCCAAAAATCGAAAAACAAAACAACATTTCTTTTAACATATTTGGGCATGAGGATAATCAAGTATAACCTTTGTACATATCAAAAAATAAAGGAGAACATTCTTGCGACATGCTTTTATTTAGCGAAAAAGAAAGAAATCATTATGTATGGATAAAAAACTTTAACAGTTTGTTGTATAATCAAACATTACATTCAAATAAAAAATGGTTTTGTAAAACATGCCTGCAGTGCTTTACATTAGAAAGAGTTCTGGAAAAACACAAACCTATTTGTCTTTCGCATAATGGTAAGCAAGCAATAGAAATGCCAAATAAGAATGAAAAAGTTAAGTTTAAAAACTATGACAGGCAACTAATGGTTCCGTTTGTTATATATGCTGATTTTGAGGCGATAACTGAAAGTATTTCTTCAGCACCAAATAATCCTAAAAAATCATACACGGAAGCATATCAGCAACATACTGATTGTGGCTATAGATATAAGGTTGTTTGTTGTTATGATAATCAATATTCAAAACCAGTTGTGACATACAGAGGACCAAACGCTGTTTACAAGTTTTTAGAAAAAATGATACAACAAGACAAGTGGTGTAAAATAACTATGAATGCACATTTTAAGAAAGATTTTGTTATGTCACCTTCAGAAGAAAAAGAATTCGAAAAATCTAAATCATATCATATTTGTGGTAATGGTTTTTCAATAACTTTTAAAAAAGATGACCCAGGTCGTACAGTAGCATTAGAAAAGTTAGAAATCATTGTCATATAACTGGAAAGTATAGGGGAAGCGCTCATGATATATGTAATATTAATTTCAGGCTGACTAAAAAAAATACCTGTTGTGTTTCATAACTTGAGAGGATATGATTCTCACTTCATAATGCAACACATCGGAAAGTTTAAAAAAAAAAGTTATACCAAATAACATGAAAAAGTACATGGCTTTTATGTTGGAACAAAGTTTGGTGTTTATTGACAGTTTTCAGTTTATGTCTCAATCATTAGAAACTTTAGTAAAAAACAACCCCTCGTTTCAGTATACCTCTCAGGAATACTCTGGCGACAAGCTAGAATTAATAAAAAGGAAAGGTGTTTATCCTTTTGATTACATGAACATTTTGAACGTTTTAAAGAAGTTAAATTACCTGGCAAAGATAGCTTTTATTCACAATTAAATGATGAATACATTTCAAATGCAGATTATGATCATGCTAACAAAATATGGAAAACATTTAAGATTAAAAATATGGGAGAATATCATGATCTGTATTTTAAGACTGATGTGCTGCTCCTTGCAGACGTTTTCGAAAACTTCAGAAAAATGTGTATTGAGTATTACAAATTAGATCCTTGTCATTACTTCAGTAGTCCTGGTTTAGCCTGGGATGCATGGCTTAAGATGACTGGAATCCGACTTAATTTAATAACTGATATTGATCAATATTTGTTTGTGGAAAAAGGATTAAGAGGTGGCACAAGTTATACCGTAAACAAATATTCACAGGCTAACAATAAATATATGCAAAACTACGACAAGAAAAAAGAAAGCAAGTACATAATATATATTGATGCTAACAACTTGTATGGGTGGGCCATGTGCCAACCGTTGCCTACTGGTAACTTCAAGTGGGTTGATAAGTTTGAAAAAGGAAAATCAAGTTACATTGTTGAGTGCGATATTGAGTATCCCAAGAAACTGCATGACTCGCATAATGATTATCCTCCTGCCCCAGAAAGTTTAAATATAAAAGATAAGTGGTTGTCAGACTATTGTAAAAAATTAAAACAAAAGTTTAAAGTGGGACCTTGCAATGTTAATAAACTTGTTACGACGTTGAAAAATAAAGAAAAGTATGTAGTGCATTTAGAATTGTATAAAAAGCTTGGATTAAAGGCAACAAAAAAACACCGAATACTACAGTTTGAAGAATCAGAGTGGTTGAAGATATACATAGACTTTAATACTGCTAAGAGAACAGCTGGTGAAAATGCTTTTGAAAAGGATTTTTTCAAACTGATGAACAATTCAGTTTTTGGTAAAACTATGGAAAATTTGAGATAAAGAATGAATGTTAAATTAACTCACGACTAGGAGGTCCTTTTAAAATATGCAGCAAGACCATCATTTATTTCTTGTAAAATGTTTAATAAATTTTATTTGCCATACACAGAATAAAAGAACGATTAGTTTTAAATCGTCCTTGTTATGTTGGCATGTATATTTTAGACTCGTCAAAATATTTGATGTATAACAACTATATCAAAAATAAATATGATGAAAAGGCAAAGTTATTATTTACTGATACCGATTCCTTGTGTTATGAAATAAAAACAAAATCTGTGTATGCAGATTTTTTCAAGGATAAAGAACTTTTTGATAATTGCGATTATGGTTCAAAAATAAGTTTCATTTTAATGATAATTAAAAGGTTATTGGCAAGATGAAAGATGAAACGTGTGGCATACCTATTGTTGAATTTGTTGGACTACGAAGTAAACTATATTCGTATATGTTAGATAATGAGGTTAGTACAAAGAAATGTAAGGGTGTTAAAAAGTGTGTTGTTAAAAAACAAATAGCACATGATGATTATAAAAACATTTTATTTACAGCGATGGAAGCTCATCAAAAGATGAAAGCTATCAGATCTAACAAACACAAGCTGAACAGCTACGAAATCAATAAAAAGAGTTTGTCAGCTTATGATGATAAAAGATACATACTAGATAATTGGCAAGATACATTGGCGTATACGTAAATTCCATGATATGCACAGCGATGATGAACACTACTGTCCGGTTCCGTCTGACTTTGCTTAATGATTTGTAAATGTTATTAGTTATTTGCAAAAAGGAAACAGTGGGATATTATTCATACTAAATTGATAGATACTGGAGGTTTTGGTAAAGTTTTTCCTAAACGGAGGGCAATCAAACAGTTTGTATAGTTGTGAGGCGTCTGGTAGCAAGTATGCCACCGCCATTTAGCGTTTGCATCTTTGAGTCAAGGGCAACTGAAGACAACTGATAACTGTTGATTGTTTGTCGCGAGGGAGGAAACTGCCCTGGTACCCTCAGTATCTATACTACTAATATCTACTCTCTGTGTATCTTTATTGTGAGGAAAGCCTATTATTTATTTCTTGATCTCTTTCTCTTATGAACCACGGCTGTGGTTTATTGGTTGAACGTCTGCCTCGCATGCGGGAGGTTGTGGGTTTACAAAATACTTCTAATAGCTCCCTTGCCTGACGTTCAGCATATACAGGCAGTACTAGGACTGGTCAACCGGAGTCAGTATAATGTGATGTTCCATGGCATTTGTCTACGGCGTGATATTCCAGTGTGGTAGAATAAAGCCGATGCTAGGAGGCATTATGATTTATAATTATTTATTTAAGACGTGAAGACTTTCTCCATATATGACATTTTTGCAATTTATTCTGCATTTATATATTTAAATGTTTGGCGATGTTTGACCATTGGTCTTTATGATACAACACACAACTGATGTTATGGCGTGTTTTGACGTCCTAAAACATTTACAAACAATTTCCATATCGGGGTTTTCGATTTCTTTTGGTATGTTTATAAAGCAGGAAGATATTTATGGTTGAAAATAATGTTTATTTGGTAGACATATATGTGAACGAAACTGTTTATGCTAAAAAATGACGGAACATAATTTTTTGAAATTATAGTCATAGGGAAATACCACTATGTGTGTCATAAATTCAGTAGAAGAAAATATACATGCTCGCTTAACGTATTTTTCTCATAGAAATTGTATTTGATTTGTATTTTATTTCATGAATAATAAATATATTTTTACAAATTATCAATAAACAAAAACTGGCATCTGTATCCTCTTTGAAATCGGGTACATCTGTTATAAATAAATATATGTCCGATATGGGATATGAACCAGCAGCTTTTGCTCCCTTTCAAGCACAATGCTCTGATCATTGCACGATAGACGACATTTAATAGCCATGCTATTCTATACTTTCTACTGGTCCTTTGGGACAAACGAGCCTAATATATGTGTATTTGAAGTAGAGTACCTCTTAAGCCGGTGCTAGGGTCGTGATAGGTGTTGCATCTTATTATGACCTCCCATGAACAGACTCAACAAGAGGCCAAAGAGAGCATTCGGACGCTTTACTGGCTAAAATGGCTCTGATAGCTAAGGTTGTCGTCATAAAATTCCTATCATTACTACTTTTAATTTTTTATTTGACCAACACCAATGTCAATGCCAATGTTAAATAAATGTTATTAACAGTGATGCATTTAAGTGGTTTCCGCTCAATAGCTTTTGTTAGGAATGAGGCATTGCAATGAAACGTGCAGGGTACTTAGCTTATATGAAAGTAAAGCTTGAAATTGCATTTGGGGTCACTGGGATCAAGGTCAAATTATGCATGTTGTAGAAGAGACCTATATTTCGTCGAAAGTAGGTCACAGCCACTCGAAATTTTGTACAGGATGTTACCTATATTTGTTAAAGTACGTCACAGTGATCTGAAATTTTGCAACTGACGTTAGATGCATATAAGGAACATTCTGGTGAAGTTTGGTGAAACTCCTGGAAGAAACAATCAAGATAAGCATGTCGTAGCGGAGACCGTACATAACCTATAGTTTGTGAAAAGTTGGTCACAGCGACCAGAAATTCACATTCTGGTGAAGTTAGGTGAAAATTCTGCAAGAGAATTACAAGATACACATGTCGTAGCAGAGAACGGACATAATCTATATTTCGTCGACAGTAGGTTACAACGACCCAAAATTGTGCATGTGATGTTGAACCTATATAATGAACATTTTGGTGGAGTTTGGGGAAAATCCTGCATTTAATGAAGATGCTATTAAGAAATGAAATCGGACGCATGGACTAAAGAACTGATACACATACACCTGGACGACATTTTGATCATTAAGTCGAGATCCGTAAACGGTTCAACAAAAATTGCGATACCTTAATCATAACAAAAGTTACTGAGCAGAACCAATTTTTGCTATTTTTAGTATCAGTGACCTTGACCGTAAACCCAGTGGCCCCAAATACAATACAACCTTCCTTTTCATATAAGCTACCAACCCAGCAAGTTTCGCCGCAGCACCTCACTCCTAATAAAATTATTGAGTTGAAACCATTTTTCTATGTTTCGTAACAGTGATTTTGACCTTGAATCCAGAAGCCGCAAATACAATCCCAACCTTTCTTTCCACTGGGGCTACCTACCCAGAATGTTTCGTCACATTATCTCACTCCAAACAAAAGTTATTAAACGGAAACCATTTTTTCCCTATTTTTTAGTTACAGCGACCTATCCTTTAACCCCAGTAGCCCCAATCGCAATCTCAGCCCTCTTCATACCCTGCTAGGTTCATTGCAATACAACATTCATAACAAAAGTTATTGAGCAGAAACCGTTTTTCTAGTTTTAGTAACAGTGACAATGACCTTGAACCGAGTGATCCCAATTTCAATCTCAACCTTACTTTCCACAGAGACCACTACCCAGCAAATTTCGTCGTAATATCTCACTTCAAACAAAGGTTATTAAGCGGAAACCTTTTTCCTGTTTTTATTAACAGTAACCTTGACCTTAATCCCAGTGGCCCCCAAATGCAATCCCGACATTCCTTTCCATATAATCTACCTACCATGCAAGTTTCATCGCAATACCTTATTCGCATATTGCATATTTAAATCAAGGGCCGTAACTCTGATGTTACTTATCCAATCTGGCTGGTCCGAGCTTTCATTGATATCAACAATCTGGTAAAGTCTGAAAAAGATCGGATGAAAAATGAAAGCCAGATCGTAATAACGAGGCCAAATTATAGGATATTTCAGAAAATTAAGAGCAATAACTCCAGTGTTACTTGTCCGATCTGGCTGGTTTTCGAAAAAGATCCGAGCATTTATCGATATAAATACACTGGCAATGTTTCGTAAAGATCAATTACTAAATGAAGGTGCTAGAGTTTAAAGCAAGGCTTAATATGGCATTTTTCAGCAAAACAAGGGCCATAACTCTGGTGTTACTGATCCGATCTGGCTAGTTTTCGAACTCATCCGAGCTTCCACTGATATAATAAATACACATTTATAAAATAAATTGATATAATGAATACAACATTTTGTAAAGATCAAAAACAAATAAAGGTGCTAGAGTGTAAACAAGGCTTTATATGGCATTTTTCGGCAAAACAAGGGCCATAACTTTAGTGTTACTAACCTTATTTGGCTGGTTTTCAAAAACATCCAAGCTTTCATTAATATAAAGACATTGGCAAAGTTTCGTAAAGATCCAAATATTAATGCAGTCCATATCGTGTACAAAATATGTTAACGGACGATTGGCAGACGACGGACAGCCGACGGGCGCACGACGTACAACTCGCCATCGCGTACGCTCTGCTGGCCTTTGACCAGTAGAGCTAATAAAACCGAGTCTGCTATTTTCCTGTTTTGTTTGTTTTTGTTGCTACCAAGGGATCACCTTTTCAGTATTTATTGACATAAGCGTCTGTTTAGTGCTGTGTGGCGGCCGTAAAAAGTCGCCCCGACTACAAATCAGTAGTGTTATTATTTACTGGTCCTTTGGGATCATCAAGCCCATTCTGTGTTGCTCTAAAGTAGAACATCGCTTAAGCCGGTGCTAGGAGCCGTGAGAGATGTTGCATCTTATAATTACCTCTCATCAACATACTCAATAAAACTGAGTACGCTACTTTTCCCTCTTTTTTGTGTTTGTTTCTTCCAAGGGATCAACTTTTCAGTATTTATTGACATTCACACTAGCGTTTGTTTAGTGCTGTGTGACGGCCGTAAAAAGTCGCCCGACTACAGATCAGTAGTGTTATTATTTACTGGTCCTTTGGGATCATAAAGCCCATTCAGTGTTGCTATAAAGTAGAATATCGCTTAAGCCGGTGCTAGGAGGCATGAGAGGTGTTGCATATTATAATTACCTCTCATGAACAGACTAATTAAAACATACTTTGCTACTTTTCCCTCTTGTTTGTATTTCTTGCTTCCAAGGGATTACCTTTTCAGTATCTATTGACACTCGCACTAGCGTTTGTTTAGTGCTGTGTGGCGGCCGTAAAAAGTCGCCCCGACTACGAATCAGTAGTGTTAATATTTACTGGTCCTTTGGGATCATTAAGCCCATTCTGTGTTGCTTTAAAGTAGAATATCGCTTAAGCCGGTGCTTGGAGGCGTGATAGGTGTTAAATCTTATAATTGCCTCTCATGAACAGACGCAATAAGACCGAGATTTTTACCTTTCTCTTTTGTTGCTTCCAATGAATCACCTTTTCCTCATTTATTGACATTTACAATGGTGTTTGTTTAATGCTGTGTGGCGGCCGTAAAATGTAGCCCAACAACAAATCAGTAGTGTAATTACTGGTCCTTTAGGATCATCAAGCCCATTATTTGTTGCTTTAAAGTAGAATATGGCTTTAGCCGGTACTAGGAGTCGTGAGAGGTATTGCATCTTATAATCACGAACCGACTCAATAAAACCGAGTCTGCTACTTTTCTCTCTTGTCTGTATTTGTTGTTTCCAAGGGATCACCTTTTCAGTATTTATTATCATTATAACATTATATTAAAGTAATGAGACTACATGGTTATATTACTTAAAGCGTTAATTAAGAGTTACTTTTTTATAAGAACGAACAGGGCCAGGGGCGTAGCTAATTGTACTCAGAGTACACATTGCCGGCAGCAAAAATAAGAACATTCAGACTTAGTCATCAAAGCAGGAATTAAAAATATGCACGACGGATTATCTACATCTAAAATATTTAGAACCCCACCTCCCCCTACACCACTCCTTCCACACAAGTACGCACACACGCACTCACGCACGTACGCACGCACGCACGCACACACACACTTTTAAAACCGCCCTCGCTACGCCCCAGAGTGCTATATAATCCCACCATGACAACGGAACATCACGAGCAATCAGTTTTAACACGCTATGCTATTATCATTCTTAAAACTACAGAGTCAATATATCAATCGATTTCTTCTTTGTAGGCGTTTCTTTATTTGTAAATTCATGTATACCAGCTCATGTCGAACTCGGGTATTTAAAGCTGTACAGTCCCTATTTTAACTGGTAATAACTCATGAATATGAATGAGTCACGTGTGTAGTAGTTTCAAATCGACGAACACCCCAAAAGTCGGTATATAAGGAGAAATCGATACGTAAAATTTCACATTTTTATTTAGCCTCCGTACAGATAACATCGATAAATATACGGCTCCAGAATATATGTGATAAAAAAAATAGTTGCCCGGAACGGGATTTGAACCACAGTCTTGCACTTGTAAGATTTGAAAGATGTACGCTGAACCTCTAGACCACTGCTATTTATTGGTATTTTGTAGCATTTTTAACACTAAATAGGCATTACGTAATAACAAGAGCGCGCATAAAACTCATCAAGCGCTAATAACAAGGTGATATATGGTTGATTTGAGACGAAGTATTAGTTTCATATTGATAAGATACAGTATTACACCAGGCAATGTTAATTTACACGTGCGACAATATGGACTGCATATTTATTGAACCATCTTTAGTTGCGTTCAAATATGTTAAGTTATTTTGCCTCATAATATATGGTAGTTAGTATACTATTTTCTCAAGTAGCGTTGTTGTTCAGTGGATAGAGCACAGGACTTGAAATCAGAAGGTCGTGTGTTCGAACCCCGAAAGAAGCTAACTTTTTTTTTCGGTAAAAATTACTGTTACCTGTGTATAGGTACGATGTGCACTGGTCGATGTATATACAGTAAATGATTTCATGCGCTATATTTGCTCGCTTAAATACCCGATTTCGACATGAGCTGGTGAACATGAAGTTACAAATAAAGACACGCCTACAAAGAAGAACTCGATTGATATAGAGACTCTGTAGCTTTAAGCGAGCAAATATAGCGCAGGAAATCATTTACTGTATATACATCGACCAGTGCACATCGTACCTATACACAGGTAACAGTAATTTTTACAGAAAAAAAAGTTAGCTTCTTTCGGGGCTCGAACACACGACCTTCTGATTTCAAGTCCTGTGCTCTATCCACTGAACTACAACGCTACTTGAGAAAAAAGTATACTAACTACCATATATTTTGAGGCAAAATAACTTAACATATTTGAACGCAACTAAAGATGGATCAATAAATATGCAGTCCATATTGTCGCACGTGTAAATTAACATTGCCTGGTGTAATACTGTATCTTATCAATAGGAAACTAATACTTCGCCTCAAATCAACCATATCTCGACTTTTTATTTAGCGCTTGATGAGTTTGTGTGCGCTCTTCGTATTACGTAATGCCTATTTAGTGTTAAAAATGCTACAAAATACCAATAAATAGCAGTGGTCTAGAGGTTCAGCGTACATCTTTCAAATATTACAAGTGTAAGGCTGTGGTTCAAATCCCGTTCCGGGCAACTATTTTTTTTACCACATATATTCTGGAGCCGTATATTTATCGATGTTACCTGTACGGAGGCTAAATACAAATGTGAAATTTAACGTATCGATTTCTCCTTATATACCGACTTTTGGGGTGTTCGTCGATTTGAAACTACTTCACACGTGTCTCATGAGTTATTACTAGTTAAAATAGGGACTGTACAGCTTTAAAGACAGTTTGGACCGTGCGTGTATTATCTCTGTTATATTTAAACACACCCATGCATACATTTGATCAATATACCCGTACAGATGCTTGCAATTTAACTCATTTTAAGCGTAATGAAAAACGCTTACAACCAGTACAGTCAAATAACGCTGATGCTTGCTACCCGCTTTGCAAAAAAATGTGAAGCACCGGTTTCGTGTGCTATTTTGAGGCTTACTAATTCAATTATATCTCACCTAGCAGGGTAGGAAAGTATGAAAGCGATAAACTGAATATATTCCTAACAGAAAATGAATTGCTGAACTTTTCTAATTGAATTGTGCAGACCCGCGGGACAAAGGTTCAAGCACTCAACTTCCATGAAATTGTTCATGAGAGGTAATGTAAAGTGCAACACCTCACACGCGTCCTAGCACCATCTTAAGCGATATTCTAATTTCAAAATAAGTACAAAAGTCGAACAGAAATTGCAGCTTTCACATAACACAGTAAACCCAAAAACACGCAAAACGACAAACATAAATGGCGATGTTAATGAGGAATCAAGGCATATGACGTCACAAACACAACAGGGTTGACGATATGGCTTCCGCCTTGGAACGATCAGTGGCAAAAAAGGCCGTTGTGGGATAGGGGTTTAAACGAGGCTCTAGGGTGCACCAAACCTCACACTTACGCTACTGTCATCCAGCCACAAAGACTGGGCTTGAAGATCCTAAAGGACCAGTAAGTAATAACACTACTGATTTGTAGTCGGGGCAAAACATCGCAATTAAAACGTGGATATCACATCTGACAGAGTGAGCATATGGCGAAAAGATCCCTAATTAACTTGACTTACTTGTATACGCGGCGTCAATGATGTATATTACATTACATTCATATATAGCCTATACGTGCTATGAGAAAGCGAACAAACATAACAACTCCTTCAAACTCTCATTTGTTACTGTGATATAATGTATTTGTATTGAAAGCTTCCGTTTGTTTTGAACGTAACAAATATGATATTGATCACATTATCAACATGTTAAATGCCAAATCCAAACCAAGCGTTTACTAATGTATTACATTTAATGGACATAAAACGTGTGATTTTTGTGGTGGACCTGTAAATTAGTAATAGAGAAGCTCATAAGTGTCAGCTGTTTTTTCCTAATGGTGTCCAGAAATGTTATTATTGAAGTTAGACATAGTGTTTAATTGGACTCGAACGGGATTCGCCATAGGTTACGATTAAAGAAATGAGAAAAATGGTCCTATAGAATTTACAGCACTCAAACGCAATGACAACGTAGATCCGCACTGTACCACAAAATATCAGCAAATTAATTATACAGTGAAAAGGACAATACCCAACACAAAGAATGCAGTGGTGAAGACAAAGTCACCGACTGAGAACTGTTAATACGCAATATGTCCCACTGGTTAGCTTAAATCGATTTTAGGTGTATATAACCTCACTATTATCCTATCTTCATTGCTCAAGTTGACAAGACAGTGTAAATAAATGTATATCCCATCACAAATAATTTTTTAACAATAAAGTTCAGTCTTAATCCTACGGTGCGAAGTCGCATTCTTTAAGATTTTTAATTGATAAAAGACACCATAGAGTGGTGACGATTCTAATGAAAATGAAGTAACCCGATAACCACCAACACGAGAACCGTTTACTTGCGTTTGTTTAGTGCTGTGTGGCGGCCGTAAAAAGTCGCCGCGACTACAAATCAGTAGTGTTAATTCTTACTGTTCCTTTGGGATCATCAAACCCAATCGTTGTGGCTTTAAAGAAGGATAAAAATATCGGACAGGGAAAGCAGCATTCAAGGACGACAGTTAACCACAAAACATAAAATCAAACACGCAAACAGACAAACGAAAAGGCAAAAGTAATAAAAAATGCAAACGACATCACAAACACAAAAGGGTTGACAATAGGGCTACCGCCTTGGAACGGTCAGTGGCAAAGTAGGCCACTGGGGATTTAAACCGGTTCTAGGGTACACCAAACCTCACACTTACCCTACTGTCAACCCATTAAAACAGGACAGTGTAAATAAAGAAATCCCCGCCATGATTAAATCTCTAACCAACAAGGCAGCTTCAATAGGCAATATAAGTAAAACACAAATATGCTCGTGTAAATATAATACATAAAAACAATAGCCTAGAAAGCCACAATGAAGGTACTTAATGACTTGGCAGAAGCCAGAGCAACAAGAGAATAAACCATTAAGGGCACGACAGGAAAGATTATAGACAAACATCAAACGCCACCGTCCCAATGGGCTTTAGGTAGGCGTCATCATAGGGTCCACAGCCTGTTCGGTCATCGTACAATTAAAGAGGAAAACATAGTGGCGAACTGTAAAAGGGTCCACCACCAAGCATGCAGTACGTTGCAAAATGATTATCGCTTAAGCCGGTGCTAGGAGGCGTGAGAGGTGCTGCACTTACACTGCCTCTCATGAACAGACTCAATAAAACCGAGTATGCTACTTTTCTCCTTGTTTGTGTTTGTTGCTTGCAAGGGATCCCCTTTTCAGTATTTTCTGTCTATTCAAGATATTTTTATATCTACTTGAAAGGAGGAATCAAACTGTTCTTCTTATACCTTACTTCTAAATGCTTATATATCAATGATATTGCTGTTTGTTTAAAATACGTGTTTCTGTACTATTGGAATTTTAATACCTGAAACGTTTGGTTTATGTTAACATATCGATAATGTTACTAAACTATATAGTGGAATGAGAATTATTGTTGTGAATGTATCTGGCTTGGTTGTATTAAAACTGATTGCGAATTTACATCAATAGTGTTTCATGTGAATTATTATATTATAACGTGTCTTAGTGATGACACCTAAGTGTTTGAATGGCTATTAAAATAAGTATAATAGCTGAGCAGGAAACGCAGCTTTCACAGAACACAGCAAACCCCCAAAAAACCGCAAAAGGACAAATATGAAAGGCAATGTCAATAAAGAATAAACAATAGAGTTGACCTTTGGAAACGGCCGAAGACGATGCATACGAAATATTGCAGTCTCCGTTTGATTGAAACTGTTCATGGACGGTAGTGAAATATGCTTGCTGCCGTTCACGACCCCTAGCCCCGGGTTGAGTAGAACTCAAAATTCATAAAATTCAATATTCAATATTCATAAAATCAATATAACAGAATGTTAACCATCCCTAAGATGGCATG
This sequence comes from Cyrtodaria siliqua, assembly GCA_037043455.1. Taxonomy (NCBI): domain Eukaryota; kingdom Metazoa; phylum Mollusca; class Bivalvia; order Adapedonta; family Hiatellidae; genus Cyrtodaria; species Cyrtodaria siliqua. Next base: position 193,413 of record JAWPHD010002522.1, on the reverse strand, counting down.
CATACGGCGGTGGACATGCTATTTAACTGTCATTATTCCATGTCCAGTTGCGTATGCCAGTATCTAACAAAATTCTATGCCCCGAAGAGCGAAATAAACAAAACGGAATTTAGTCGGGAGCAGCAGTTATAAAGCCTGCGCATCACAAGTAACAGTCAAAAGACTAAATGAAAAAGCAGACAACATATCCTACGGGTGTTCAAACAATACTCAGAGCCTTTATCGGCCGGGATAGTGGAACCACCGAATCGGAATTTAAGTAAGAAAACATATAAACATTTGATAATGTACCACCGATATCAAAATATACGTATCGGGCTCAGCGATCTCCAAAGATCGAATTTAGTTGGGAGAAGCAGTTATGAAGCCTGCGCATCACAAGTAAATGTCAAAAGACTAAATGAAAAAGCAGACAACATATCCTACGGGTGGTTAAACAATACGCAGAGCCTTTATCGGCCGGAGTAGTGAAACTACCGAATCGGAATTTAAGTTAGAAAACATTTGAAAATGTACCTCCGATATCAAAATATACGTATCGGGCTCAGCGATCTCCAAAGATCGAATGAATGACAGTCCCGATTGTAAGCGCGGGGATTGTAAGCTACACAAGCAACGTTATTGTGCTATATAAAAGAGTATGAAAGTGGACCTTTGGAAATGGCCGAACACGATAAATACGAAATATTGCAGTTTCGGTTTGAATGAAGTTGTTCATGAACGGTAGTCAAATATGCTGGCTAACGTTCACGTCCCCCAGCCCCGGGTCGAGCAGAACTCAATATTCATAAAATCAATAGTACATACTTTTAACCATCCCGAAGATGGCATTCATATGGCGGTGAAAGGCATATGACGTCAAAAACACAAAAAAGGTTGACAATAGGGCTACCACCTTGGAACGGTCAGTGGTAAAAAAGGCCGCTGGGGGTTTAAACCAGGTTGTAGCGTGCACCAAACCCCACTCTTACCCTACTGTCAGCCCAATAAAACGGCACGGTGTAAATAAAGAAATCCTCGCCATAACTTTTCTCTAACCAACACAACAGCATTAATAGACAATATATCGTGTATATATAAATACAAAAAACAGTAGCCTAGAAAGCCACAAAGAAGGTACTCAGAAGCCAGAGCACCAAGAGAATAAATCATTGAGGGCACGACAAGACAGGATTGTACAATTAATATCGCCACCGTCATCGTCACCGGCATCAAGAGTACTTTTCAATCGTTACGAACAAATGTACTAGTATCTAAATACACCAGCGGCCACCAGACATGAACACATAGTTATCTTATCTCAATAAAATACCAAGAGTGCCATTTAAGGTGTAGTCTATACCATTAAGACGCAATACATTCCTGAAATATCAGAAATTTGGTCTCATAATAATTATAGTCTGTCACAGTTTTAAGGGGTTCCATCGATTCGATAGCCGAGAAGATCTTTAAAAGGTCGTTTAACATAGATGTATGTTAATTGCATATACAGCGTGCGAACCTATATACATATACCATTAGCTATGAGTATCTTTCATTTAAGAATATGTATTACATAAGATTATAGTATGATAATGGACCTTTGGAAACGGCCGAGCACGACACATACGAAATATTGCAGTCTCGGTTTGATTGAGACTGTTCATGAGCGGTAGTGAAATATGCTAGCTACCGCTCACGCTCTCTAGCCCCGGGTTATAGGGCGTAAGTCATGATATGTATAGATATTATCACGGTGACAAGGGTGACCGTATCCTTGCTGCGTTGATTTTATCCTGGCCGAATCAACATTGCATCCTAATCGGATCATACCAATGGATTCACCCGATAAAAATGACAAAAATTAAAAATTACAGGCGCAAGTAAAAAAACGATACCGTTCACGGAACACCTATACATCTTAATTAATTATATATGGCATAACTATTCAACAATTTTGAAAATACTTTAAGAAATAGATAAAACAAAAAGTTTTCTTTCAATGAGCTAAAAATCAAATGTCAATAACATTTTTGATGTGCATCGAATTTTGAGTTTGTCATTCCCTAGCTACATTATACATGCCTTGAATGACACACAGTATGCTTTTAATCTGTATGTTAATGGAAACAAATGAAAAGGTCAATCGTGTACGGCAACGCATCCCGTATTAATTTTCACAACTGCGTTATAAGACCGGCACCGTATACTGAGGTAAGAAGGGAGCGCATCCTTCATATATTAAGTAAAATATAAGTGAGACAGAGACAGAGATTTATATTTATAAAATGTAAGCGAGCATATCTCACTAAATTATATACGTTACAAAATAATATATTATTTCAAGTTCTTCTATTCATTTTATTTCAGAACCAAACGCAATAGAAAGCGAAAATCTGCTTTCTCCGAGCCTAGATTTTCCTGTCGCAATTTAAAATCGGGAATTCAAGAGTTTCATAATAAATTTGTTTTAGTTCCTGCTGATAAAACAGCTAATAATATAATTATTGTTTACGTCAAAGTTTTTTCTTGTAACTTTTAACTTCTTGTCTTACTGCCGTTAAAGATCACGTTCCATAATATTGTGCTACAATTTATGAAAATTCTGGAATGAATTTGTTTTGTTCTATTAAAAATTCAGGAGACGGTCTTGATCAAATTTGTAATAAACGCCAAGTTTCATCTATGGAACTATGAATTATCTACACTATATACAACCTTACCACATCATCTTGTCAAAGACAAACTTATTACTCTTATTAAAAAACATTCGCTAGGGAAAATACTACTTTTTTTGGCCTGTAATAATATTAAAGCGTATTTTACTAACGGCAGTTTAGACAATTACACTATGTGGACTTGCAAGAGGTTTGTGAAGCACTCATCTTCCTATTAGATAATATTTCCGTCAGGCATGGAACGACCGTTTATAGACAAATTGTTGGTATCCCTTGTCGGAGATTTATATTGCTATTAAAGACATTTCATGTTGAGTTTTTCACCAGATACTCAGGCATATATTACCGAAATTAAACCTTGGATAACTGGATGACATATTGAACATTAACAACCTTTTCTTTTCTACCATGGTTAATAATATATACCCTAAATAACTTCAGCTTAACAAAGCCAATACTTCGGATACTAACTCTTCTTTTTTCGATTTACATCTCTCCATTGAAAATGGTGAAATAATTTGCAAAATATATGACACAAGAGATGATTTTAATTTTGATATTGGTAATTGTCCCCCATTTAGATGGGGATTTTCTTCGAACAACTTTTTATGTGGTCTATGTGTCTCAACTTATTTTCTAGAGCTTGTACTGGAGTTGAGGACTTTAAAATTCGTAATCTTTGTATAACTAAAAGTCTACTCCATTAGGGCTACCGTTACCATAAACTTCGTAAACTCTTTGCAAAATTTGATTATCGTCAGCCTGATCTTCTTTCCAAATATAAAAATAATTTAAGAACTCTTCTGCGACAAGAACTCTCACAACCTGACTTTTATAGTGACGTGATTTACAAACTTTGTAAGCTCCTTGGTCATGATAAATTTCATACTATCTTTGTTAAACATGTTAAAAGGTTTATCAGGGGAGATTATGACCCTATCATTTTGCAACGCACTGGATGCTTGGTGGCGGACCCATTTACAGTTCGCCACTATAAGTCCCCTTTAATCCTATTTGCAGCCTATGATGACGTCTACCTAAAGCCCAAAGGACAGTGACGTTTGATGTTTGCAATCTTGTCTTGTCGTGCCCTCAGTGGTTTGTTCACTTGTTGTTCTGGCTTCTGTCATTGAGTACCTTCTTTTTGGCGTTCTTGGCTATTGTTTTTTTGTATTATATTTACACGAGCATATTTGTGTTTTACTTATATTGCCTATTGATGCTGCTTTGTTGGTTAGAGATTAGATCATGGCGGGGATTTCTTTATTTACATTGTCCTGTTTTAATGGGATGACAGTAGGGTAAGTGTGAGATTTGGTGCACCCTAGAACCGGTTTAAACCCCCAGTGGCATGTGTTGCCACTGACCGTTCCAAGGCGGTAGCCCTATTGTCAAGAAATATAAAAAGATCGGACAGGGAAAGTAGCATTCAAGGAGGACAATCAACAACAAAACACAGAAACAAACACGCAAACAGACAAACAAGAAGGCAAAAGCAATAATAAATGCAAACGACATCACAAACACAAAAGGGTTGACAATAGGGCTACCGCGTTTGGAACGGTTAGTGGCAAAGTAGGCCACTGGGGGTTTAAACCGGTTCTAGGGTGCACCAAACCTCACACCTACCCTACTTCATCCCATTAAAACAGGACAGTGTAAATAAAGAAATCCCCGCCATGATCTAATCTCTAACCAACAAGGCAGCATCATTAGGTCAATTTTTGTATTTATTTATACACGAGCATCTTTATGTTTTATTTATATTGCCTATTAATGCTGCCTTGTTGGTTAGAGAATAGTTCATGGCGGGAATTTCTTTATTTACACTCTCCCGTTTTATGGGATGACAGTAAGATAAGTGTGAGGTTTGATGCACTTTAGAACCTGTTTTAAACCCCCAACGGCCTATTTTGCCAATGACCGTTCCAATGCGGTAGCCCTATTGTCAAGCCTTTTGTGTTTGTGATGTCTTATTTGGCCTTTTATTCATATTTAAAGTTGTTTTTTGTTTCTGTGTGTATTTCTGGTTGACTGTCGTCCTTGAATGAAATAAACAACGTGTTTTGGCATTTCATTTCTTAGTGGGACGTAGGCATTTTGAGGGGAGCATAAATATAAACTAGACGGGTGTTCGGCGGAACACGTGTGTCGCCTGTCAGCCCTTTGTCAGTATAACAAGTTTGTTTTTACCCTGATAAATGACCTTGACAAACTAGCCTGATTAAGTTTTCATGACGATAAAAATGAGTATTTAACCCATATAATGACCTTCAGTGTGACCTTGATTTTATTCATTTTAGTAAGGCCATGTCGATGATGTCATGATAAGTATATAATGAACGTTTGATGCAGAAATTTAAAGAAAGTAGAAAGTTAAAGCCAACGTTATGTTTTCGTGAAGAAAAAAAATTAGCATTTAACCCATATAATGACCTTCCGTGTGACTTTGATGTGACCTTTATATTTTAGTATGTCATGTCGATGTTGGCATGATGAGTATATATTGAAAGGTTGTTGAAGTAATATCAAGAAATGAGGAAGTTACAGCCAAGTTATAGCCAACGTTAAGTTTTCGTGAAGAAAGAAATGAATATTAAACCCATATTGCTGATTACAATGATCTTCAGGTCTAACTATGCACTTAGCTCCCTTGCATGTGACTGTATGTGTGACTGTAGGATGATTCTTACACCATAAAAAGTAGGGGTGTGTTCTTCGGTTTGAGATATTTTAATAATTGCCATGGATATTTTCTTTTCTTGTTGCAGGTGAGAAAACAATAGTGTGAGATTGGATGAACAGCGATTATACGACACTGACAGCAAAATTTGACACATTTGTGGGTGCTCAAAATGCATATAAATTTAGGTGCAAACTGTTTAGTGAAAGCCGAAAAGATAACATTGACTGCCACCACTCACATTGAAAAAACACCAAACTGGGCTATGTACCAGATTTTGTGGATTTTTATGAGCAACAGTAACTGTATTTTCCCAAAAAAATACTTTTAGACTGTAAATGCTTGACTCAGAATGGAAAATTGGACTTTACTGCCTATGGCCAACACAGTAAAATCGAAGTGTGTAGTGAGTCCTTCATTGAAGGTCTCACTATGCACTTAGCTCCCTTGCATGTGACTGTAGGCTGATTCTTACACCATAAAAAGTAGGGGTGTGTTCTTCGGTTTGAGATATTTTAATAATTGTCGAAGCCGAAAAGAGTACCTTGACTGCCACCACTCACCACTCACATTAAAAAAAAAGACATAGAATATATTTAATAGTCATTTAGGGGCCTAATGTATATAATTTTGATGATAAAAATAAAAGATCGAGTTCAGTCTGTTTTAATGTTGCTTATGTTCACCAGACTTGATATCAATACCGGTCCCCCATCAGAGGAAGAAGTTAGGCTCTCTATCAAAGCCATGAAAAATGGAAAAGCTGCTGGAGTCGATTCCATCCATGCTGAGATGCTGAAGGCTGATATTGACACCTCAAGCAAGGTTCTCACAGACCTCTTTAGAAATATCTGGCAAAATGAGACCATCCCCGATGATTGGAACAAAGGCCTTATTGTGAAGCTTCCCAAGAAGGGCGACCTCCAGAATTGTGACAACTGGCGTGGCATCACACTGCTCTCAGTCCCATCCAAAGTCTTCTGTAGAGTTCTTCTACGCAGAATTGATAAAGAAATTGATCGCAAACTTAGACAAGAACAAGCAGGATTCAGGAGAGGAAGAGGATGCACAGACCAAATCTTTACACTAAGAAACATCATAGAGCAGTGCATCGAATGGACCACCCCTCTGTACATCAACTTCATAGACTTCAAGAAAGCATTCGACAGCGTACACCGAGATACCCTATGGAAAATCATGTCATCCTATGGAGTTCCACTGAAAATGGTTGCGCTGATGAAGCTGTTCTACAGGAAGTTTGAATGCAGCGTCATTGTAGACGGACAACTGTCAGAATGGTTCCCTGTGAAGTCTGGTGTGCGGCAGGGCTGTATCATCTCCCCGATCCTCTTCCTGGTCACCACCGACTGGATCATGCGAAAAACAACAGCAGATAAACCCAGAGGCATCCAGTGGACCCCATTCTCCCAGCTCGAAGACCTCGACTTTGCCGATGACCTTGCTGTAGTCTCTACAAAATTCAACCATCTTCAAGAAAAGACCAACAGGCTGAATAGCTTTGCAATGCAGGTGGGCCTTAACACCAACCCGTCAAAGACCAAAGTTATGTGCATTAACACCAACCCTACTGAACCAATCACAGTCAACAATGAGCCACTTGAATATGTCCAAAATTTTACGTATCTCGGAAGCCTCATCAGTAAAGACAATGCCGCACAAAAAGATATACAAGCAAGGCTTGGAAAAGCCAGAGGAGCATTTGGCAGATTAAAGACAATCTGGAAATCTAGGCAGTACAGCACCAATACAAAGTTACGACTATACAACAGCTTTGTCAAACCAGTCCTGCTGTATAGCTCAGAATGCTGGCGAGTTACCAAGGTCGACATGAAGAAGATTAGCGTCTTCCACAATGGTTGCCTGAGGAGGATATGCAGAATATTCTGGCCCATGAAAATCACCAATGAAGAACTGTACAAGAGGACAAAGAGCCAAAACGTGGTCACTGAGATCAAACGCCGCCGCATCCGTTGGCTTGGACACGTTCTTAGAATGGACCAGGACCGTATCCCAAAGACTGCATTGAGATGGACACCACCAGGCAGAAGAAAACAAGGACGCCCTAAAATAACATGGAGACGCACCATACTAACTGAGCTGAAGGAGATAGGTTTGACATGGGGCGAGGCGCAACATGCTGCAAGCGACCGAGCCAAGTGGAGGCAAATCGTTGATGCCTTATGTCCCATCAGGGACGAAGAGGATTAAGTAAGTAATGTTCACCAGACGATATATACATAGATGCTAGTCTGCATAAACTATACAATGGTTAATTGTTTTACGACATGTATCGGTGAAGAAGCGTGTACACATTACGTTACAAAAAATGCGTAACAAGGATGTGGTGTCACGTTTTGTAAAGGATATTAGACAAAGCGTTTCTTTAGAAACTAGGTCCATACGCTGCTGGCCATGGAATGGTGTGGAAACATCTCATTGAAGGTTCATATTCACCCTTATATGCATACCATCTTTTGGATGGCTCAAATTTATGTACTATTGAGTTCTGTTCAACCCGGGGCTCGAGGGCGTGAACGGTAGCAAGCACTTTTCACTAACGTTCATGAACAGTCTCAATCAAACCGAGACTGCAATATCTTTTTGTATTTATCGTGTCCGACGATTTCCGTATTTCTCCTTTCTTACTTTTATTTTTACAACGCAAAGGTGATTCAAAAAGTACATCACAAACATATTTAGTAAAAAAGCACATCACAAACATATAAAGGTTGACAACAGCGGTACCGCCTTGAAACGGTCAGTGGCAAAAGAGACCACCGGAGAGTTTAAACCGGTTCAAGGGTGCACCAAACCTCACTCTTACGCTCACTGTTGATATTAACCGTATTCAGTGCAAGTTCAATATGTGTATATGTGCACTATCCGTAATTTAAGCATGCAGACACTATTTAACAAATATTTGTTTGTTACAAATTAGAAACATAACTTTATAATTAACCATTTTCTGGGTCAATCTATATTTCACATACACCATTTTCAGGGTGATCTTTTCTTTTAACATATTGACCTCAAACTATACTGTTTGTATATATATTTGTATATACGGCCAAATTCAATAATGAGCACAAATAAAATCAAAGAGCAAACCAAAATACTGTGTCGTCTGGAACACACCTTCGTTTATTTGCTACAGAGAAACACTAGTGGATATTTGCATATTTAATAATCAAGGCGGACTTTTACAAGAAACACTCTGAATAATGTCAATTTGTGAACGTTCACCAAACGATAGGTGACGCCATTTACGAATCTCATACGCTCCCTTAGGAACAGTTACTATACGATACCAATGAGGTTATAAGCCTATTTACGTGAGGAACCTCTAATTTAATCACGATGTGTGATTCTTACATCTTCACCGAAATTGAATATAATTGAATAAAATGGTTAGTCAAGATTATCTGCGACGCTAGCTTGTTTTCAAGACAAACGTCTAGAACAGTTCCTCTAAAAAGTTTTAAGTTTGCCGAGATTCTCTTATCGTTTCTGATTGTTGATATGGATGCACCTTATATCGAAGATATATAGAACGGCAGAAAGACAGTAGTGGTATTCGACTAGCACTTTTCCGTTGAGCATTGTTAGGCTCCGCCCAGCTTCGCAGTGGCAAAAATGTACTCAGCGGAATGAGGCCGGTCGAATGGGAATAAGTGGAATAAAGGAACTTCACACCGTTTGATTACTTACCGGTAAGACTAGCTACCGCTAAAAGATGGTTAATTTGTCGGGACTTGCCGGTCTCGGGAAAAAGATGTTTACTGCAAAATTGATAATTCAATTTTAAAAAAATAAATAATTGGCGTTTAGATATATGTTTATGTAAAGGATTGTAATAAACATTAAAAATTAATTTCATTCTATTTTTATGATATTAGCTAATAGGAGTGTATTTCAATGAAATTGAAAGCCGGGCTCCATTTTAGAAACGCCGGGCTTGACTGTAAACCATTATTACAGACTAGTTGTGACATTCTAATAGTATATTTCACATACACGGACAAAAATCCATTCTAAATACGATTTTAAAAAACTGTTTTGTTTTTTGATTTTGTAAATATGTGTATATTTAGACTAGGTATAATGCAGTTGGGTATTGTTATCACCTATAAACACGGACTAGTCTTTAAATCATTATAACAAACTTATTATTTTAAATGTTTTTGTTGCAATATGTATGTAATTTAAAACAGCGTTAGAAAAACACAAAAAGGGGGGCCAAGATGGCTCTGAATCGCTCAACCGAGGTTCTTCGCAAATATGAAAACTGTGCCCCCCCCCCCCCCCCCCCCCCCATCTCCCTTCAAGAGTTGGGCCAGATTAGATCCCTTGATAGAGGACCATAAAATTAAAACTGAAGCTACAATATGCTGTGTGTTATGATGATTACGTGTTGAAATTTCGTGAACATAAGTCAAATACTTCTTAAGTTATGGCCAGGTTAAATATTTATTAAAGGGGCATAACTCGGTCAAAATGTAGGTCAGAGTTATTCGACATGTGTTACAGCGTTCCTTTGGTTAAGATGAAGATGTGTTTGAAGTTTCCTGAACATAGGTCAAATATTTTTCAATTTATGATCAAGATTAGGTTGGAGGTTAAAGTGTGACGGACGACGACGGACAACAGACGACGGACAACGGACAAAGTGATCCCTAAGTGTCTGCCATGCTATGCAGGCGACATAAAAAGCTACTTTTGAAGACTATATACTTTTATGTTTAATGTATTATTTGAGACTAGCATACTTTTTTTAAAAGTACATAAATAAATTTTATGTGAAAATTTGCACGAATTATCTAATAGTGGCCAATTTGGTTGGAGCATACCGTATATTGTGATATTCTGATATTCATTATAAGATGTTGCTATTAAATTGACAAATACAACGGAAACAGACAGACGCAAGGTTGAAATTGTAGCACTCAGTATATTATACTCATGGTATTATTTCCTCAATATCCATTGATCGTGTAGATATGAACTTGTCAGGCTATCTCAAGTTATGTTAATTCTCCCATGCTGTGTATTAATGCCGATTGTGTTTATATCAACAAAACAGTCATTAATACTCGTTCTAAATAAATAGAATGTGTCATTCATGGGATGGTTCACAATCATTCATGGGATGGTTCACAATCATTCATGGGATGGTTCACAATCATTCATGGGATGGTTCACAATCATTCATGGGATGGTTCACAATCTTTCCAAGTTTCATTCCATCATTTCAAGATCCTTCCAAACTGGCAATGATTTTAATCGAGGTGGAGACAGACCACCTACTTTTCCCGGGATCGAGGTAGAATTAGTACTGTATACATCCTGCCATTCGTTAGAATCAACACGTTCTCAAGCTGAGCTCTCAGCAGCAAGGCGAAACAGTTTCTAAAGGCAGCGTCTAGGCAGCATCTTTTCTATCCCGGTCACTTACCAATCTTACGACTAAAACCTGCAACAGAAACAATAAATGTGATTATACTGAGTGCGAAACACTTTTTGATCTTGGTTTACATTTTTTTGTTGTTTTTTTTTCTCAATATTTTCAATGATCAAACTCCAATGGAAAAATAAAGTAACGTTGACCTTTTAAAACGTCGATTCTTAGGGTTTGCGGCAGGTGTGTAGTACTGGTTCTATCCAGGAATAAGTGGGTGGTCTGCCTACACCACGAAAAAATCGACCGTCACATCTAGCCTCAAATGTACTGAAAATGACGTAAAACACCACACAAACAAAACAACTATTTTACAATAAATTTCACATAATAGTAAAAATAATCTTGCTTTTTTTCAAAATTAATTATGTTACCGAGATACTAACATTCGCACAAAAGACAACCGTTCTATCTAAAGAACATCAGTAAACATGTAAACACTCAATTCCTTCTTGCTATAAATTATACAATATTTCATTGCGTTTTTTGACATCTGTCGGTTGGTTGATCATATGATCATTTTATGTTCGGAGTTTAAAAAGGGCATATATTCACAATGTTTATAGCGAGCACAGCTTGCGTCGCGAAGCGACGCGAGCGCAAGCGAGCTCCTATGGTATCATGCAGGCGAAAAGTAAACATATCAATCCATCCTTTGAGGTGATCCTTTTGAAAAGTCTTGGGTCATTTACGGTAGTTTATGGACGACTACAACCGTAAAGTAGCATATTTCGTTACGAAATTAACAAGATAAGCATTCGTAGAAATCATTCAGAATGGTGGTTTCCAAGCAGAATGCGGTGAAAAAACATTAAAAACCTTTCTCGAACCCATCCAAAAATGACAATGAAATTGCATTTTTACCTATGTCGCCAAAACGGCCATTAACCGGAAGCGTTGCCCAAAGTGTTACCTTGCACATTGCTCATTGGCCAAAATTCGTCAACACAATTCACAATTTAATAAAAGTAGATTTCGTGTCGCAGAAATTTATATGTCTTGCTAACCGATTAGGATAATCAGATTTGATAACTACCGTTAAACAACATCTTTCATTTGTTGATCATTATCGCCATTTTCCCGTAAAACCATAAATGCAATTGGAATTCTTCGCACATTTCCGTATTCGGATCGACCACTATTGAAAGCCATTGACGGAAACCGACGAGGTTATTCCGTTTTCATTCGTGCCAAACCCGAACAACCTGGCAATTTCCGGAAATGTTACGGAAATTATAATAAAATGAGAAGACGTCATTGATTTAAGTCATCATCGTATATCATCACGTTATGACGTATGGTATGTTAGTAAACAATTAGAGAGCTGCAGACCCATCTTTCTTTCTTTCTTCCAATACTATAGTATTGACGTATTGTACACATATTTTTAATTATCACAGTTTCGTTTCTGTGGATGAGTTTACCTGAACCACAGAAGTTCAGCGAGATTTTTAACCTGAATAGGGTATGACAGGGGACCAACGGCTTTACATCCGTAGGAAGAATGACATACTTTCACAGTAACTTTAACTATCTTGCGCGAACAGGGGCGTACCTGGAGCATTTTGAAATGTACGCCAGATATGAGAAGCGTAGCTGCGAACCGAGCAGCGACGCTGCGAGTGGGGGGTAGCGGTGGGGGTTTGATTTTGAAAATTAGGAGGCAAATGATGCGTTCTCAAGCTATATTTCATATTTGGAACTTTTATTTTTTCACTTTTGGCGTGTGGGGTTAGGGGAGGTTTAAAAAATATTTTACCCTATGTTGCATATTGGTGCGCTTCGACCTTTTATCCAAAAATGGTTTTAATGAGTTGGGCAAACCGAAATTAAGACATCCTGAAAAACTGATAGCAAACAATTGAGGCTAACTGAAGTTATATTTGAGATTTCTTAATTTTTTGCTGAACATGGCAGATGTACATAATACCTGAAAGAGGGTAATGCAGGATGTAGACAGATAGACAGATAGATAGGAAAATTTACATACCAAAAAAAAGCCTCATCTAAATTGATGGCTGTAAAATATTTATATCTTAACCGAATTTCAAAACTAAGGTGCTTTTATTTACCACTAAAATTGCCAGTTCCAATTATATATAATGTATTTACATTTTGTTAAAATTACTCACTTACATAGCTGAAAAACCTTTGGCTTAAACAAACGCCCAAAATAATAGAAATCTGTCGGGTTTAGACTCCATGCACCATAATGTACAGACATTTTTTTCTTATTTTTTTTTTTGGCTGGATTGCGTAGCAAATCCAGGCTTATTTCCATCCGTCTGTCCGTCTATCCATCTGTCCGTCTACGAGTTTTGAAGTTTTCGTTAAAGTTTTTTTTTCCCCTCATTTTTCAAAAATGAATTGTCGAAAAGCTTTGAAACTTGACACTTGTTCAATATCATTACACATGTTATATGAAAATAACCCTAACTATGTCATTTATTTTACCTGGACTATCCCCCCTTTTCACACAGATTTTTCAGTTAAAATGTTACATTCGCAATCCGGCGTTCGCACCACTATTGGTGCTTCACCTATTTTGTTTTGGTTACCTTTAACAAAGTTTGATGTTTCCACTGGATCCCATATAAATGAAACGTTCCTATGCCAGTGTACCTGTAACCGGTCATCTGCTACGGAGTAGTTCAAATTTGAAGGTTTGGAAACTTTACCTGTCTACTGCTTCAATCGAGCTATGCTTTTCTCTGTCCTATAATTTCACTATTTTTGTTTTTCTTCCACCGACAGAAACATTAGGGTCAAATAGGACACTTAGTTTCTTAAAATGTAGATGTAGAAACTAATAAGTATCTTGAGCACAGCTAGTGGTAAACATCAAGAACGGTGAAACAAACTAACGTCTTTTCTACATAGCATTTGATGAATTTGGTGCATTTTCAGAATATATTGATGGAAAACGTCGGACCCGGTGTCCTTCACCACCAGACATACTCAGCTAAATGTGATTTAACTAATATTCTTAAAACGGACCACCATTTATTAAATATCAGGTAGGAAACAACAAATTCCTATGTTTTAAAAACATTGTACTTTTCTCAAACATACATCATCATAATGATTAGGCAATACGTATGAATCAATTTAACACACGTTGAAGACAAGACGTATATTCGAATAAAAAAAGCTTAAATCTTTTCGTAATGACATAACGTTGAAACCGTAATTACATGTTGTTCGGCAAAACAAATTACGCGTGCATCACGGTTTATTCGCTGCCGGAACGGGTAAGGTATTGCACATGGTAAGGTAGTAATGAATAGTTTCTTTGAGTTTTTCAGCTATAAACATGCTTTATAACTTGAATTCCTAGAGAACTCGTCTGAAAAACTTGAATGGTATAAACACATATTTTGTAATGTTGAAAGGTAACAATTTCACTTGCTGAAATGACGTTTTCGTAAACCAGTCTACTGAAATACTATTATATGTATATTAGCGACGAAACATTCAGAAGCCTCAGGAAGGTAGGGTTCAAGCCTGCTGATTTCCCTTTTTTTTTTTTTCTTTTTTTTTTTTTTAATTTTCATTGTTTTTTTTTATTAAATCAAATTATTCAATGAATACAATTGGTTAAAAGTTGATCACATGATTAAAATAAAAAGGTATATTGACCTGAAAAACGTATATTGACTTTTGTATATTGACCTGCGAAAAATAAGTATGAAAAATTCAATTTCCATGAATATTCAAAATTCAAAATTCAAAATTCAAAATTCAGAATTCAGAATTCAGAATTTCAAAATTCAAAATTTCAAAATTCAAAAATTTCAAAATTTCAGAATTCCAAAATTTCAAAATTCAAAATTTCAAAAATTCAAAATTCCATGAATAATTTGATTTAATAATAAAATAATTGTTGCCTTTTAGGTTCGGTCGATATATAGAGTTTAATAACCAGTGTTTTTGAGATACGGGAAATATCTCCCGAGGTAGAGAAATGGCCCCGATATAAGATCTTTTATCAGGGCCATTTATCTAGCGAGGGAGATATTTTCAGTATCTCAAAAACACTGGTTATTAAACTATATATTACATAATTTAAAATGATATTTTATTAATATTTCTAATGAGTCACGCCTTTTTACACCAGTTTGCACGAGAACGCCAAGACGACGTTACATCATCCAAGACGACGTTACGTCATACAAACAAAACAAGTGGAACCGGAACTCTTCGTTAATTTCCGTAATCGTTATTTCCTAGTGACGGAATCTGACGAAGACGTCCGTAAAACAATCGGAACGTCTTTTGGCATTTCTGCCACTGACGAAAAAGGCCGAGCAATGTTCCGTACTGGGAGCAAACGAGTAGATATAGCTTTTCTATTCCCAGTATTTCCTATATAAATCAGAGACAATTATGTAATATGTGTATTTATCGACCTGAGAAAAGTGATAGAAAAGTGATATCGATCTAGGCTATCGCCTCGGTCGATATCACTTTTCTTAGGTCGATAAATACACATATCGACCTCACTAAAAGGCAATAATTTTATAATATTATTCCTTTACATTTGTCACTTTGATAACTCAATCTTAATAATTACACATGGTAACAGTGAACCGTTTATATGTGTTGTAATAATGTACACTCTAACGCACACGTGAACAATTGTATTTCTGTGGTGATGTGTACTTCTAGCACGTCGTATTACAAGGTAATTGTAATCAATATGTAAGGCATGTCAAGGTTTTTGGACAGAAAGAAGTGAGGTCGCCCACATTGATTTAAAATTGCCTGGTAGGAAGAACTGGTGGTAAAAATCGGAAAGAATGTAAGAAAAAACGGTCGTGGCGTATTTATGTCTCCGTGACAACATTTACAGGTGGGAAGCAGAGTGGTTTTTAGCTCCGCCGTCCACTTATCATAGCAACACATGACAACGGAAAGTAGTACGTCATTTTCCGTCAACGTCAAAAAAAAGTGAAACAGCCGCCATTTTCTTTTTTTTTAAACGCGTAATCTGGAAGATTGTAACAAGTTTACATGATTAAAATTTTAGTTCCCATTTAAGATTCGTCATCTTCAGCTGTATTGACTTTAAGATGCTTTACTGCGCGAGAAATTTCGAGATTCACCCATTTAAAATTCCGAAGCGAGGGGAAGTGGTAACACTTGTGTTCTTTTCTTATGAAATACAAGGAGATAATAAACATATGTTGTTTAAGCTTAAATAGTATATGGCGTGTACTACTTGTTACGAACATCATGGTATTTCTTTATAAAATTTACACGCTAAAACGATAAAATGTTCGACACGGCACTGTCGGTCAAAAAATATAACGAGTGTAAAGTCATTGAACGTCTACAGGTGCGTATTCGGTATTCGGTGAAGGGGCTCACACTAAAGTCTGAAAAGTAGTCTGTAGCCTATATTTAAAAAGGCTGACCGCTGTTCAGCTTCTCGTTGTCCATTTTGATGGCCAATCTGGAATTATGGAACTCAACTGGCCACCCGCAAATGTTTTTTTATTTATTTTTTATTGGCGAGTATCACCATATGCAGCCATATTTAACATCAAATTATACTAAAACAAAGCTGCAGTCCAATTTATTTGGTTATCCCTCACCCACCCCACCCATAAAAAAATTAAAAATGCGGGTCTGGTCAGGGTAGATGTCTCATTGGAATCTGGGAAAGTCGACCTTGAACTAGAAGTGTGTTCCATCACCCATGAACACTTGCTTCGCCTGCTGACACTGCTGTTTGCTTATTTCCAAGGTTAGGTTGCAGGTTAGACTGATAAATAGGGCATAACTCTGCCAAAATGAAAGTCAGAGGTATTGCACATGTGTAACAACATTCATTGAGATGAAGACGTGGGTGAAGTTTCATGAACACAATTAAAATACTTTTCAACTGATGGCCAAGGTTAGGTTGCAGGTTAAAGCAAGACGGACGGACGACGACGGACAAAGTGATCGATAAGTGTCTGCCATCCTAAGCAGTTGACACAAAAATAAGTGTTCAGTTCTCATATAAATATATCCGTTATGCGGATTTTTTTTTATGCACTCTTCAACCCAATGAATTTTACTTGACCAGGCTAGACCAGTGACATTTGCTTTATCAGACGAGTACCGCTAAGTACAGCAAAACATGTTTCGAGATGCTAATTTCAAATTCAGTGCTTGATATACACTTCAAGATTGCCATCATCGGCCCATGTGTCACTTTAATTACAAAAGATCTATTTCAAAAGCTTGAATAAACAATAAATAGATTAAAATGACCTTGTGTTCCCAAAAGGCAGTTTTTCAGTTTCAGATACATGACTGTACGCAAATGGAAACTTTTTTTTACATACAATGTATATCCAACTGAACCAAAGAATAAATAATACAATATTTTATTTATATTATATTTATAAACTAAACATCTATTAAATACAATAATGAAATTTACTTCACTTACCACAAAAAAATCAATGTCATATATGGCCTAAAATGTGTTAAAATGATGTAAAACACCAAAAGTTTTTTTGAATGTGAGCATCTACTGTCAATGTACGACATTGTATACATTTGGTGTTTTTTAACAGCTTTACATATTATATAGTCTCTGTGAGGTATAATTATGTTCATTTTGGTTCTTTAAAAAAATAATGTCTGCTCAGTCCTCGGGATTGCCAAACTGGTCACCATCATGATCAGGCGAACACATCTCAAGCGGGATACGCCGTAACAAGTATACACTGTAACGCATAAGGCCGAAGAAAAATTAACCGCGTTTCTGATTTGGCCTAATTAAATGAATATATTTCCTGGAGTTTAGAATCTTGCGATCACAGTATTGTCAACTTTTTTGGTTAAATCCACGTCTTTCAGGGTTGCATTGGTATTTGAAGAACGAAGGGCATCTGGAAACCAGATGATGCGTCTCTGAAATGAACAAAACAAGTTGTTAAAAAGGATGGATTGGTGGTACAAAATATAAGTTATTTTTAAAGGGATTTTAACTTGGGCTGTCGTATATACCGTATTTCCTCTAACAGTAGCAACCGGGCACTATGGAAAGTGCGAAGGGGGAGGGGGGGGGTGGGGGTGCTACTATTATGATACAAATTTTCAATATATTTCAACTCCTTTTCCCCCGACTGTTTCCTTATTAAATTATTAAATTACTGTAGGCGATCTTTTACTGTTACACCGGTATTGACTAAACCTAAACATGACTGTACCGAGTATATTACTGTCATCACTCTGCATCTATATGATACACATTTCTGTCAAACTTGACAATTACAAAACGGGTTGGTTGCCTATGAATTAAATAATAATAAAAGATAAACTAAATAGTAAATTGAAAGGAACGAGATAAATAAAGCGGTAATTGTATTGATGATGATAGCGCTTTAAGGTTTATGTCATAGACCATACTGGTGTCGAAGGTAAAAAACTCCTATAATCAAACCCATAAGCGGTAAAAACATTGTGTGTTTTTAGGAACTTTTAATATTGAAGACGGTAAGGTTTCTTAAACCAGGTGGGGGCTCTTCTAAAAGAGGAAATACGGTATTAATATATAGGTAAATTGACATCACAGAGAAATGTGAAAGTTTTACCATCAACTTGTATGAGTTTTGTGTGATAAATAGAATCTCACAAAATCATCTATTATTTTTTAAACTCTTCAGTAAACATTAAACATTATTTGATGCTCGACAAGCCGCGCATTGTATATTTTTGCAAACTCGTTTAATAAATCCGCACTCGATCATGGAAGATCAGCTATTATATCCGCCGAGAAATAAATATTTAATCATTATTCTCCCATCACTGCTAAAATCAACAAAATATTCTGAAGTATATAATTTTTTTATATCGTGCCCGGCCTTCGAACAGTATAGGTTATTTAGAGCCGCCCCAGAGAGAGGAGAAGGATACATAGGAATCCGGGAACCGTGCCCTACTCTTATTATCGAATAGATTCCCGTTGTTCCTTAACGTGCTTGGAGGATAGACTGATACACGGGACCGCCCGGTTTACGTCCCCATCCGGAGGACGAGGTTAAGGGAAAGTGTGTTTCCCAAGAACACATCGACGGAAAGGATGAGATATGAAATGCCTGTATATTATTCTCTATAATTATAGTATAACTGTGTAATTTTACTAATTTATATATTATTACTAATTGCTGATATTATTGCACCAATCATATATTTAAACCTATGGTAGAATAACGAAGACAAATAATACATCTAAATTTTATTTAATTATATGCAAGCAGTTTTAAAGTGAAATTGATCATGTTGATACTGGACTAATAAACTGTGATACTAATGTTCGACAAAATCTTCAAGATTGCCATTTGTCCCTTTAAAGTGTCCTTTTATTTGTAATTTAACTGGGGCAGTCTTTAATAATATCGCTGTAAAGTGACAACATTACAGAGAAACTTTCATGTTGTATCATGTGTATCCATTGTTTTATGTGATGGAATTTCACAATATCTCAACAAAACAAATAAAAAAGTAAAGTATCCCAATGAGCTGGGACAATTATACTTATAGTTAGGCACTCCTCTTTTTTTTTTTAAAGTAGCTATCCCGCCAAATAACTACAAAATTGCACTAGAAAACCGTTTATCGAAACTCTATCCATATAACAATGTATATGCGCTGATTAAAAGTATAGGTTTATTAATAGGTTCTTAGAATACCCGTGATTGAATATCCGTAAAATGATGGTAACTCGTAATTCGACACTCCAGTTCTGGGGTTTGGTCCAGCTGGTTAAAGCCGTTTATACTGTGTATGTATGAGTTTGGTTTCTCAAAATATGTAAGTTATATATATATATACTTCGTCATCAGTAGGTTTAGAAACAGTGTACATAATGTTTAAAAAATTTGACTGTTGTTGGCGGGATGGCTACTTTAATGAGAATAATAAAAAAATCTACAAATCGGATTCTGCCACTCAAATAAATCTAATGTTTCTCAAGCTTATCAAGCTTATTAAAATCTTCATTTATAAAAACCACTTTAAAGAACCATAAAAATGTATTCCCGAATTTGGGGCGGCTCGAAATGTTAACATTTGCTAGTAAGATAGATCGAGTAGCTTAGGTACATTTTTTGAATTCCACTCTCTGGGGTGGCTCGAAATATTGCCATATTATTAGCTTAATTAACCTATATCACAGGGGTCAAATATATTAAAGTTTATAGCTTTAGCTTACCCAGGACTAGGCTAAGTCTCAGAGCTGGAACTTGGAGATGCCACTTGACAGAAGGTGGCAGATGCCACTTGACAGAAGGTGGCAACATCTGCAAAGATCCCTGAAAGAAAATCAATTGTTTTTTTTATACATACATACATACGGTAGATGTGTTAATCCTTTACAGTACTGCTGTAGCTATATGCAAACTTTGGGCAGTGGAGGGGGGCGGTGGTGGTGCAAGGGCACCGATTTTGTGGGTGGTGAAGGGGAGGTGGCAATGCCAACGGTGCATTTCTGCTCTGCGGTCATAGAGGGGGTTTGGGGACAAGGCCAATTATTTTTGGGGAACAATGAAACATTGTCTGTTATTGGTAATATTTTTGGGGAACAAGGGAACATAATAATAAAAATAAATGGAAAAATATTTTTGGAGAACAAAGCAATATATATTTGGGGAACTTTGGGTCATATTTTCAGTGAACATAGACCCCACTGAAAGGGTCTCATCATAGAAATAATACATCAGTGCTATATTATTATTAAATTTTAACAGATCGAGACACTAAACATGAACATGCACGAAATAAAACACATTTATGGGTCAGTACCGAGTGCTGTACATACCTTTCAACCTTTGTTTTTCCTATATGTCTATTCACCAAAGTTGTCGGTGTCCCTAATCGAGGCGAACGTGACATGACTCATGTGGTCTACATGACATGACCTTGACTCGGGCGTTGACAGTAGATGTTCTACAATTATTTGTTACATCATTCACCCATAACAATAGTTAACACATGAATAGGTCTGTCTTTTTGCTCATTAAATCCTGGAATTGTGAAGTATTCACTTGCAATTATCCATAGTACATTCAACCGTAAATCAACACAACAAATTACTGCCGACTAGGCCTATAGTATAGTTTTTTTTAAGCGCCCAGAGCCGCTGATTTTTACCGTAAACATGCTAAAGGAAAGGCAGAAAAGTGTTTAAAGGTTGACTTACTGACATTTTATCCGGGGCAGGAAATAACTATATCCGGGAGTAGAAAATATTCATGTTTTACGTTTCTGTTATTGATTTTCAGTGTTGCTTATTTAGCTTGTAGCCGCCATTTTGAATAATGTGTGTTTTGAGTGAGAAAAAAGGGTGACCATCTTTCAAAACGGTCTCAAAAAATGGGTAGTCATGTATTTTGCCGAAATTTTCAGGAAAGGTAGTAGAGGTACTGATCTATCATTCCTGTTAATTTAAGCCAAATTGGTGACTACCCATTTTTTGTGACCGTTTTGAGAAATCGGCAATTTTGCAGTTTCAAAAAACTCAAAATGTCCGGTCTTCACATTTGAACAGCGATTTAGGCTATGCGAAATATGCCAGTAGTAGTCAAAACGAATGCTATGGGGATGTTTAACGTATAAACTTACTTTGTTCATTGTCTGTGTTGTTTTTGCATTCAAAATTGGCTCAAGCTAACGTTTTTTAAAAGACAACTGCAATTTCCGCGTAACTGCACGTGAGTGCAAATTGGGACTACTTCGTGTTAAAACACTTGAAACTCAAAAGTGAGTTAAGAGGTGTGTGCGCGTGAAAAGCTTCAGCTGCTGCTGCACTGTTATAATTTTCAATATTGTTTTAACACCCGTGACTTGATTTATTATTATGTTAACTTCTTGTCTCTCGGCAGCTATTTTACGCTTGCGTAAAACCTTGCTTGTGTATATATATATATCTTACATACACTGATGTAGTAGCAGCTTTTTTGACGGTTAGTGATTCAGCCAATGTCGATCCAGACTGGACCATGACTAGACAGCCGTTCGAAGTTCGTTCCATGTCATATCTGTCCTGTCTGGGAACGAACTGAAATTTGATCAAAGCATTGTGGTGTACTGGTTAGAGCGTCTGCCTTTCATTCGGGAGGTCGTGGGTTCGAGTCCCCTGACCGCGTAATACCAAATACGTTAAAAATGGAGTAGTCAATTGTAACCTTTGCCTGACGAGCAAATAATGACTCCATTGTGCCTATAATCGTCGGGTAGGCGGACGGACTATAATCCTTAGAAATACACACACACACACACACACACACGAATTGAAATTTATTAGGAGTGGGATGTCACGATTCATAAGACACGTACAGGTAGACTTGCACTAGACGTGAGAATCATGGCTCTTATGGTGGTATGTACCATGGATTTATATACACTGGACTTGAAACATGTCGTAAATCCAATTTATCCGCCGAATAATAATTTACCCATGAAAACTTGCGCGTACAGGTAAGGTATTATGGCGCATGCGCATTGCGCTAAGTTACGCACCGTCTTACGAATTGATCAAATGTAAGAAAACCTAGTATACATATCGTTGTTAATTTATTTGTTTTGGGAAAAGTATTTACGTTAGCCGGCTCTTTCAAAGACGAGTTGAAAGATAATTCTTTATTCTATACAGTGATGTTGGTTTTAGCTTTACTAAAAACGAACTAAATAACAAAAATTACGTTCGTTTGACCGTATGTGAAACTGCGACAGTGACGTGACTCGGCAAATTTAAAAAATATATATTTACATATCGTTGCTGATTTGTTTATTTTGGGAAGAGTATTTAAGGTAGGTGGCTAATTCAAATACGAGCTGAAAGATAATTCTTTATTCTATGCAGTGATGTCTGTTTAAGCTTTACTAAAACGAACTAAATAAGAACAATTACGTTCGTTTGACCGTATGTGAAACTGCGACAGTGACGTGACTCGACAAATTAAATATATATACATGTATATATATATATTGTAGCTGTATTATTTCTTCTGGGAAAAGTATTTAAACAAGCTGGCTAATTCAAATACAAGCTGAGAGATTATTCTTCATTCTATAAAGTGACTTCTGTTTTAACTTTAATAAACAAAATAAATAATATGACCGTAGGCGAAACTGCGACAATGATCATGTGACTTTGCAAATTGTAAATATACATGCATAATGATACTTGTCATACTGCAAAGAAAATTCTCAGGATTTCATTGGTCAATGCGCCGTAGACATGAGCCCATGTCTACGTCTCGAGACGTGAACATAGGGCGAATTCCCCGTAGGTATCCCATTACTCAAATACACAAAAACAAAATGGCGACGATAAAGTTGCCGATTCGTTTTGGAAACCGCCGATTGTTCCTTCTTATCGCTTTTCTGCGCTTTCCACTGTGTGTAAAAGTCTGAAATAATCGTAAGTGTATTTTTTTGGGCAATTTTACAGATAATAAAACATTAACATAGTGACAAAATACGTTTATTTTATTAAAATATCCGCCAAATTTAACGACGTTAGAGCGATGACGTCACGAAAGTAAACAACGTCTAGTTAGAGGCACGTTACGGAGAAATTGGCGCAATTAAAAATGAAATCGTGTTTTTGGCTGTTTTTTTCTTAAATAAATGGTTACAACTTTGAAGTATGACAAATTCGTTATTAGGATTCTTGACAGGGAACATGGGCTCACATTCCCTGCCTGGAAATATATATTCCCCCTCGCCTAACGGCTCGGGTGAATATAATTTCCAGGCAGGGAATGTGAGCCCATGTCCCCTGTCAGAATTCCTAATAACTAATAATGTAAGTACATAAGTTCGCTGGCTCATTAGGTAATTCGACTTGATTTTGGCTTCAGTTGCCTTGTTTAATTAAACTATGATGGATTTAGTGGTCTATTGTTTCATATTGCACATCTGGCGCCTTCTAATTAACACCGTTCGATACCGAATATACAGTGCGGTCGACGTGTCTGTTTTTATTACACCCTTCCA
Source organism: Cyrtodaria siliqua (assembly GCA_037043455.1). NCBI lineage: Eukaryota > Metazoa > Mollusca > Bivalvia > Adapedonta > Hiatellidae > Cyrtodaria > Cyrtodaria siliqua. Next base: position 169,598 of record JAWPHD010002522.1, on the reverse strand, counting down.
CCCCTAAGTCAGAGGTGTCATACCGAATACAAGGTGATCGTGCGCGATATTTCGGCATATTGTCCCCTTAGAAGGGCGATAACAGATGCAATTCAAAGGGTTGTTTTGTGTTCCAAATAACAGGATGTTGGTGATCGATATAATATTTCTGTTTTATTGCACGCAAGTACCCCAAAAGTCAAACGTGTCATGTCGAATACACAGGTATCGTTTCGTAATACTATTTTTTAACCAACTTAAACAGCAAAATTTGAGACGAAAACAAAGGCTATACATAAATCCAAGGCCGTCATTCAAATAAAATAATGGCAATAAAAAGGAATAATATATTTTGAATATCGAACCATAAATAAAACAGGAGTTTCACATAGAACGTTTATACATTTATGAAAAATGAAGGCGATTTCATTGATGAATTTTCAACCAAATTCAACTGCGTAATTTGCGAACAAATCAAAGGCTATACAGAAATCCAAGACAGGCAACCAACGCTACACATTAATGGCATTACGAAGGAATAATTACTTTGAATATCGTAACGTAAATGAAAGAGAAGTTAAATTTTCCAAAATGTACATTCTCGATTTCAAGCCGCAAATGGCGAAAACTAGAAAAAATAATTTATGAATTTTCAACCAAATTCAACTGCGTAATTTGCGAACAAAACAAAGGCTATACAGAAATCCAAGACAGACAACCAACGCTACACAATAATGGCATTACGAAGGAATAATTACTTTGAATATCGTAACGTAAATGAAGGAGAAGTTAAATTTTCCAAAATGTACATTCTCGATTTCAAGCCGCAAATGGCGAAAACTAGAAAAATAATTTATGAATTTTCAACCAAATTCAACTGCGTAATTTGCGAAGATAATCGATCGCGTCAAAAATGGCCGCCGCGCACCTGTTACCCTGGCAGGTACCCTGTTGTTTACCGCAGAATAATCAGGGAACCAGCTTATTGACCATTCGGCGGATAAATCAGAAATTAACAAGGGCGTATAGGGAGTTTCAAATCCAGTGTACATATAAATCCATGTATGTACCTACCATGGTATAGGTACACACCAGAAGAGCTACGATTCTCGCAGCTAGACTTGCACATACCGGTGCATACATACCGCACAATCAAACATGAACTGTGCTCGCCCTATAGGTTTAACCTATTTCATATTAACTCGCAAGGAATATAATTGAAAAGTATGACCAACTTTACCTATCATATTTTGATTTACTATCGCCTGACAATATCGCCGGTAGCCAGTCTTACCGGAAGTAATAAAACGGTGTGAAGTTCATTTATTCCATGTATTCCCATTCGACAAGCCTCATTCCGTTAAGTACATGTTCGTCACTGCGCAAGTGGGCGGAACCTAATAATGCTCAACGGAAAAGTACCAGTCGAATACCACTAATGTTTATACACTTTTTAAACAGTGTAAGAACTAATTGATGCATTCACAACTCATTTCTATCATATCTATAATTAATACATACTAACAAGCGGGGATCTAAAAAAGCAAAACAAGTCTCCAGGTATGTGGATTTCTAAATTATGCAAACAACGTTATTAAGCCTGTTTTATTTCTAATGCTAGAACCTGCACCACTGCTTCCTGTCCTACTAGAACCTGCACCACTGTTTCCTGATCTACTAGAACTTGCATCACTGCTTTCTGTTCTACTAGAACCTGAGCCACTGCTTCCTGCAATACTAGAACCTGCACCACTGATTCCTGTCATACTAGAACCTGCACCACTACTTCCTGCTCTACTAGAAACTGCACCACTGCTTCCTGTTCTACTAGAACCTGCACAATTGCTTCCTGTTCTACTAGAACCTTAACCACTGCCTCCTGTCCTACTAGAACATGCAATACTGCTTCCTGTCATACTAGAACCTGCACCACTGCTTCCTGGTCTACTAGAACCTGAACCACTGCTTCCTGCTCTACTAGAACCTGCACCACTGCTTCCTGTCCTACTAGAACATGCAATACTGCTTCCTGTCATACTAGAACCTGCACCACTGCTTCCTGGTCTACTAGAACCTGAACCATTGCTTCCTGCTCTACTAGAACCTGCACCACTGCCTCCTGTCCTACTAGAACCTGCACCACTGCTTCCTGTCCTACTAGAACCTGCACCACTGCTTCCTGGTCTACTAGAACCTGAACCACTGCTTCCTGTCCTAATCGAACCTGCACCACTGCTTCCTGTCCTATTAGAACCTGAACCACTGCTTTTGAACCACTGCTTCCTGTCCTACTAGAACCTGCACCACTGCTTCCTGCTCTACTAGAACCTGCACGACTGCTTCCTGCTCTTCTAGAACCTGAACCACTGCTTCCTGTCCTACTAGAACCTGCACCACTGCTTTCTGTCCTACTAGAACCGGCACCACTGCTTCCTGTTCTACTAGAACCTGAACCACTGCTTCCTGGTCTACCAGAACCTGCACAAAAGCTTCCTGTTCTACTTCCTGCTCTACTAGAACCTGCACCACAGCTCCTTGTTCTACTAGAACCTGCATCACTGCTTCCTGTCCTACTAGAACCTGCACCACTGCTTCCTGCTCTACTAAAACCTGGACCACTGCTTCCTGCTCTACTAGAACCTGCACCACAGCTTCCTTTTCTACTTCCTGCTCTACTAGAACCTGCACCACAGCTTCCTGTTCTACTAGACCTGCACCACTGCTTCCTGCTCTACTAGAACCTGACCATTGCTTCCTGTCCTACTAGAACCTGCACCGCTGCTGCACCACTGCTTCCTGTCCTACTAGAACCTGCACCAAGCTTCCTGCTCTACTAGAACCTACACAACTGCTTCCTGTCATACTAGAACCGGCCCCACAGCTTTCTGCTCTACTAGAACCTGCACCACTGCTTCCTGTCTTACTAGAACCTGAACCACTGCTTCCTGTCCTATTATAACATACACCATTGCTTCCTGTCCTACTAGAACCTGTACCACTGTTTCATGTCCTACTATAACCTGCACCACTGCTTCCTGTCCTACTAAAACCTGCACCACTGCTTCCTGTCTTAATAGAACCTGAACCACTGCTTCTTGTCCTTTTAGAACCTGCACCACTGCTTCCTGTTCTACTAGAACCTGAACCACTGCGTCCTGCTCTACTAGAACCTGCACCACTGCTTCTTGTCTTACTAGACCCTGAACCACTGCTTCCTGTCGTACTAGAACCTGCATCACTGCTTCCTGTTCTACCGCGTTGAATCAGTTAAAATTGTAGGAAACATTTTCTAAGTTTCATCTATAAAGATTCGTACATATATCATGCAGCGTTCTTTGAAATCAGGTAACATGTTAATGTGAATATAGCAACCCACATTCCCGAATATTAAACGTGTATAAATCATTGATGTATACAACGCGAAGAGCGTAATATTTGTTGAATTTCTACTTTAAGTCGCCAGTGTCTTACATTTTTGAGAAAAAAAAGGTAACTATATTTTCTAAGCAAACGATAGCCTATAGGCATTCGAGTCCTATTGACATATTTTCTAGCTTCTGTTTTATACATTTTTTTATCACATAAAAGACGCCATATCGTTTTTCCTTCTTCACGATTTATCATGGCATGGCGACATCACGTCATTTAGCGCATGTTGTCCGTACTTAACTCTGACAGGGGCCGTTGTGTTGTCGCAATTTCAATCCGAGGTTGCCTTTCAATAAAAATATAATTATATGGTTACACTTCATTTTTAATTAAACCTACACCTCAGATTGATCATTAATATGTTATGAAACAATATGTTGATTTATACTGATACTTGTTGGTAGATATCGATACATGTTGGTATATGTTGATACATGTTGGTATATGTTGATACATGTCGTAATAAGCATACGTATACTGGGTAGCCCTAAGTGTTAAACACTGAAGTATATACGTTAATCTAACGTGAATTATTGTCTATGTAATTGAGCGTTGACATAATTACCAAATAAAAATAGATATAAAAGTCGAACAGGAGATGTTTATGAATATCATATAATCCCAGTGGGATTAAAAGATAAAATGCACGTTTTCTTGATTGCGTCAACAAGTATTTAACTTGCATATGAAGCTGCCTATGATTGCATGGAAGGGTACTGTAAATGCTGTGCTTCGACTGACTGACTGACTGACTGACTGACTGACTCACACACTCACTCACTCACTCACTCACTCACACTCACTCACTCACTCACTCACTCACTCACTCACTCACTCACTCACTCACTCACTCACTCACTCACTCACTCACTCACTCACTCACTCACTCACTCACTCACTCACTCACTCACCCACTCACTCACTCACCCACTCACTCACTCACTCACTCACTTACTCACTCACTCGATCACTCACTTACTCACTCACTCCTCACCCACAAACTCACTCACTCACTCACAAATTACTCACGAAAAATATCGAACTGCTTAATTACCAACCAACCATCTACCCAAATAGACAACCATTCTGCTTACCAACAAACAATTGAGTTATCAGTTATGTTACATCAACAAATTAAGATATCAAACCGAAGAACTTGAAACAAAGATAGACATGAACATATAATGTTATATAAAATAAAAGGTCAAAACCAATTTCAATGCCAATAAAATTAAAATCTGTTTTATGACCGAGGGCGCTAGAGGGGCAAACGTTTGGAAGAGTATTCCTCTCTAAACCATGATAAATGTCATTATGCCATGCATACGGCAAATTAATGTTGCACAAACAAATACATAGCAGAAAACAGAGGAATACGTTATTTAAAACATCATGTTCATTTTGCCATTTTGTTCATTAAGGTAGCGTTGCTACAGTCATATATGTCAATTTCAGAACGGTAATACTAGCGATAAATCAGAAGCGCCTCGGATATTGATATATATACATATATAAATAACGAAGATATATACATATAACTGTAAATATGAGAACTAGTCTAAACTCTCAATATAAATCATATAATCAATACTGGAAAGGAGCAACAATCACAAACTAAAGGGGAAAGTAGCAGACTCCGTTTTATTGAGTATGTTCATAAGAGGTAATATATTTACGACACCTCTCGAGCCCACTAAGGTTAAGGTTTGTGTTAGGAATTGGGTTATAGGAAGTTCAATAACCCAGTCTCTCCACACTTTGGGAATGACACGTTTGAATGCAACCATTTAAGTAAATGCCTGTAAGTTAATACTCCACAATACTATAGAATTGACACAATCCCTTTTCTCCGATTGGCTAAATTCCATCACATAAGCAACGACAGAATGCAATTCCTTGGAAACTGTGTTCCGTTTGTTATTTTACTATTTTAAGAAATGTCATAAAACAAATATAACATTTCAATCAACTATGAACCAATGTTGTCGCAACATTATGGGAGTGTTTCTTGAGAAAGACTTTTCTAGACCGAAAATTGGATGAGAAATGTAACAAAATGCTAGTGAATGGCTTTTATGTAGAGTATTATGGAGTAATTGTTTATGTTAATAATGTGTTATACTGTATTAGCTGAACTATACAGTTAGTCTTGATATTAAGTAGGAACGCTTGGTCATGATCACGTTTATACTATCTTTGTTAACCTTGTTACAATGTTTATCAAAAGAGGTTATGACCCTATCATTTTGCAACGCACTGCATGCCTGATGGTGGACCCATTTACACTTCGTCACTATGCTTTCCTCTCTGACTGTGCGATGACCGGACAGGCTGTGGACCCTATGATGACGTCTACCTTAATCCCAAAAAGACAGTGACGTTTGATGTTTGTCTGCATTATTGTCTTGACGTGCCCCCAATGGTTTATTCTCTTGTTGCTCTGACTTTTGCCAAGTCATTGAGTACCTTCTTTGTGGCTTTTTTTTTTTTTGTATTTATATATACACGAGCATCTTTGTGTTTTACCTATATTGCCTAGTAATGCTGCCTTGTTGGTTAAAGAATAGTTCATGGCGGGGATTTCTTTATTTACACTGTCCCGTGTTATTGGGTTGACAGTAGAGTAATTGTGAGGTTTGGAGAACCCTAGAACCGGGTTTAAACCCACAGCGGCCTTTTTCTGCCACTGATCGTTCCAAGGCGGTAGCCCTATTGTCAACCCCATTGTGTTTGTTTTTGTCTTATTTGGCCTTTTATTCATCTTTACATTTGTTCTTTGTTTCTGTGTGTGTTGACTGTCGTCCTTGAACGCTGCTTTTCCTGTTAGAATTTTTCATCTGTATTTAAATAGAATTCATATAACATCACTTAAAATGGAAATTGCTAAGTATAGGATTGGAACGAGCAATAATCAACGATTAATAGACCAACCAACGGACGGTGAGGATGGAGTTATTAAAATAAAAAAAAGTATCTCCTTCTCGTTTTATTTTTTCCATCTGATTCTATTTAAATAGGAACACTGTTTTCTGCTAATGAAATAGTTGTATAACTTGAGAGGAAACTGCAAAGAAAAGTTGACAGGGTTTCAAAGTAATTAACAAGATTCCTTCATATAGAAACTATTCTCATTGGAGAGCGACATCGAGGAAAATTCCAAATGTTAAAAACTACGTTGGAAGGATTATAGGATTGGCTGAAGTATGGGAGTCTTATATATATAATTGGTTGCTAATTGCGTCACACACAGAAAACAAACGCAGTTGATAACTTACCGTATTAGTTTAAAGATCTTGACTTATTTGAATCACTCTCGATGTCTTCCTGGGTAGAACCAGTACTAAGCAAATATAGATAAAGTGTCTTGCTCACACAAAGTATAATGCAATGGTGGGGATCGAACCCAAGACTTTTCGACCATGGGTCCAACGCTTTACCACCAGACCACAGCGCTCCACATCGCATTAGTTTGGGTCTAATCGTGGAGTATATCATGTTTTGATACTTCTCTGAAATGTCTGTATAATCACGAGATCCTGTATGAAATGTCTGTATAATCACGAGATCCTGTACTGTGTGTATAATCACGAGATCCTGTATGAAATGTCTGTATAATCACGAGATCCTGTATGAAATATCTGTATAATCACGAGATCCTGTACTGTTGTATTATACTAGAATGCACGTACATTTAATTTAGTATCATGTTTGAATGCATTTACTGGTTGGAACATATTCATAAACACTGTACAACTCTGGTAAGATTTTTGTGAAGACGATTGTTTTAAGGCTTTGACTGTTTAAAGAAATGGCAGCCATCTTGAATGTCAGATCTTGAATGCTGAATGTCGGATCGACCTATTTCTTGTTCTGTAGGATCCACTCTTCTTAGAAACATATATGTGAAATTTGCGTAAATTAATTGCTTGCATACATTAAACATGTTTTTATATATACAACCTTTAGATCCCTGGGGTAGAGCCATTGTTTACCGGAGAGAAAAACAAAAGCCACAAACTTGACAAGTGCCTTACAACCAATTCTAAAAGTCATATGCATAGCATCTTTGGGATGGCTCGAATTGATGTACTTTTGGCATTTTAAATATTGTGTTCTGCTCAACCCGAGGCTAGAGGGCTTGAACGGTAGCAAGCACTTTTCATTTCACTACCGTTCATGAACAGTCTCAATCAAACCGAGACTGCAATATTTTTCGTATTATTGTGTTTGACGATTCGGTCATTTTAAAAGTCTGATTTGTCTAAATGTTTTCTACAGTAAGGTACTTCTTATACAGAAGAATCCATATTACGTAATAGCAAAATTCGTCCAATCGTTTCATTGAAAGTTCTGCTAATGCCCTTTTCCGATATAAATCAATGTTACACATAAAACATATATATACATGTACACCACAATTTGGATACCCGGGAGGTTGACATGTATGACCACAAGTGGATAAAATATACACACTCATAGTTTATTACCTAGCGATCAATTCTAAAAAGAGTATGAAAGGAGAAATTCTGAAATCGCCGAACACGATAAATACAGCGACTATTGGAGTATCGGCTTGATTGAGAACGGTATTGACAAATTCCTCTAGTCCCTGGCTGAGCAGAAATTACTATTTAAAATGCCAATAGTACGAACTTTGAGCCATCCCAAAGATATATGGTGCGCTTCTTGAGTGGACGATTTGTTAAGGTTTTGGCTCTTTCTAGTAATGGCGGCTATTTTGAACGTCCGAGTAAATTATGTTTTACTTTTGTTAGGTTACATTAATGCTGCCTTGTTTGTCAGAGATAATAACTTGGCGGGGATATCTTTATTTACGCTGTCCTGTTTTTTGGGATGACAATAGTGTGAGTGAGGTTTGGTGCACCCAAAAACCTGGTTTAAACCCCCAGCGGCCATTTTTGCCATTGACCGTTCCAAGGCGGTAGCCCTATCGACAACCCGTTTGTGTTTGTGATGTCTTATCTTTCTTTTTATTCTTCTTTTAAGTTGTTCTTTGTTTCTGTGTGTGTTTAGGGTTTACTGTCGTCCTTTAATGCTACTTTTCCTGTTCGATTTTTACTTCTACTTCTACAGAGACTATCATCTAACTTTTGATCAATGATGGTTAAGAGGTTTCAATGACATTTTTGTTAACTCAGACACGGATGACAGGAAGACACTCACACCGATAAAAAACGCGCTATCGCATGAGCCCTGACTAATGGAGTTAACGTTAAAGATTGCCGTGTATTGACATGTGTAGCAATGTTTCACGGAGAATATGCTGTGTCAAGCATACTTATGCACAGATCAAAACTCCTAAATTACCCACGTTTGCATTTCTTAGTTTAAACATATTTTAGAATAGATGTGTGATAAGTATTTTGTTTTTACCAATAGTCAAATATTTAATTTTGGTTTAAATTGTTACATCTTTAGATCTTTATCATGCTTTCATACGAAAACATGAACTGTACTGATGAAAAACATAACACGAATCAAAGTGCGCTTAAAAATATACGCTTCTTAAGATTGCTCAGAAATAGTATCAATAACCCCTCATAAAAGTTTAACCCATTTATTGCAAATGTTACGTCTATAATAACAGGAAACATAGATAATCCTAAATTACCTCCTTTTTAATTGAATATCGTTTGATATTCAAGTAACTGTAATTCAGACTGTTATTCAGAGTTAACATTAAAGAATTCGAAAATGTCCTTTGCAACCGCATTTGTAGTGGTAATTATAGTAAAACATGATGCCAAAACAACTTTAGTCGGCATCTTTTAAAATTATGAACCTCAAACGCTGCACTAATTTAAAGTACTTAACAAAATGCCTAAGTATTCAGTTGTATAACAGTTGCAATTGCTTTCATAAAGCTTTAAAATGTGTTCATGCAAACAGTGCAGACATCTAAACTCGTTATTTTTCAGTTCATCTCTAATCAAGCGCGAAATACACATGACAGTGAGAATATTAGTGACATATTTTTATTGTGCAGCTAAGAATTTAGACTAATATATACTATGGTAAGATAATGGCTTTCCATAGTTGACGCACCAATGATTTTGGTATGTAAATTGTGTTTAAAGCAATAAGGGTTTCGTACGCAATGGTAAAACATAACATCCTAAGAAGCTTTCATTGTTGCTATCTCCAGAGCACTGGAACTATCTCTCTCCCTTTTTTAAAGAAATCGTGTTATTTTGCCCACGCCACGGAAACATTCTCAGTGTTATTTTTTTATCAACAGGCAATATACGGACGCAAACTGGTTGGTATTTGATCCGTTCATGTCGATATGTAGTGTAAATAGGCAAAATATGAGGATAACCTCGATGACGACGATCAAGTTGAAACAAAACTGCAAAGCTCGAACGGGCTAAAAGTCCATAGCGTCAAATTAGGGATCTTTCGAGAACAATTTTGGGACATGTGAGAATCTTAAACTTAACCATACAGAATGTATTCCCGGATTTGTCAAATCAAGGAAAATAACAAAAAATAAATAACGAAGAAATGGCAAAGTATTCCCAACTTGTTGACCTTTATTTTTGGCGTTGGAACTACCTCGAAAGTGGTGATGGAGCACTTTTGCATATATCTCCAAACGGAGGTTTTTCTACTGATTATCAGCCGTGAAGATGTTATTTGTAAATAAGGATTTAACTTTTTCTCTGCCTAATCGTATGCAAATTGCGTCTATGCACGACTATTGGACTCTTTTATAACTCTGCTTCAGTGAAGCACCCATACTATTAGAATATGATAACGCCGGAGTTAAAACAAGATTGTAGAAACCGTGGCGGACAATTATCTTTCTACGGTGCCATGCTGTAAGCGTCCTAGCATTAAAATACAGAAGTGCCTTTGTTTTAATGTTACTATTTCTGTATGAAACATGTAACAACCAACAAGCTTGTATGTAATTGTGTGTGTAAAAGTGTTTATATATATACTCTCCTATACATGGAGAAAATAAACTACTAATAATTCATTATGCCAGGACACTTAAATTAAGCCGGTGCTAGGGGCGTGAGAGGTGTTGATTCTGACATTATCTCTCATGAACAGTCTCAATAAAACCGAGTCTACTTCTTGATTCTTTTGGTTGTGGTGGTTGCTTCCAAAGGATCTCTCGTATCAGTATTTATTTTTATAGTCAAAAGCATTATTGATGATATTAACGCTGAACTATTTCGAAACCATTCGTTAAAGAAATGGATTGAACACCAGTCAAGTAGTTTACTTCTATAAATGTAATATATTTTTTGACGTACTAAACTGCACAAGGATTACATGTTGCGTATAACATGTATTGGTAAGGTTATGACTACGGTTGTACTTGTTTAGTAAGCTGTCTCTTCAATTTTACAAAACCATTTTGGCATAACCAACAATGAGAAGAATGATCCCATGTAAATCACAGCACCCAAACGCAATGTCGCCGTAGATCCGCACTGTACCAAAAACAAAGAGCAATTAACTACACGTCAGTGTAAATGAAAATACATAACACAATGAGTGGTGAAGACAGGGTTACCCACTTTCGGCCTTGAGCCAGGACCCAACAATTTTGATGTTGTTACCAACTCAAGGGACAAATTCTACCACCACTTTTTGAAAAGACCAATGTATTTCCATGATAGCAATCTGGAACAGGTAGTTTATATAAAAAAAATCGAACATTAATAGGTGATCATTATAGCGCTTTCATATAAGTTTTTTGAAGTTCAGTTTTGAATGTCATGCTTGTGTGAATAATTATTGAGGTTCCTTTTAAAGATGCAATTAATTTTACAATTCAGTTAGTTATATAAAGAGTAAATAAGCTCTGTTAAGCACTGAATTCTGTTTAAAATCTCTATTTTGCTTCAAATTAGAAGTCAACCACTATTGACACATTTTTATGAATTATATGTGTAAACTTGTAAGAATCAGTAATTTACAGAATTATATGTATAAAAGTATAAACTTGTAAGAATCAGTAATTTACCACCTTTCTGTGATAACTTTAATGATTTTATAATACGAATAAGGAATTGTTATGATAAATTAATCAAATAGAGTACGAAGCAATGTTCCTGCGTTGTTTATATTTGTTCAGTAAACCTGATAAGTAGACAGATGACACACTGGAAGTATAAGCCTTCCTCAAAGTAACTGCAACATCAATAATAGTAACATGTTCTGATATATAGACATATATAGACATATAGCACAAACGACACAAAACAGTCTAAGATAGATAAGGGAAATGATCGGATTTACGATTTTATAACATTAGTCTATTTAAGGTGTGTGCGTCATGTCAATACCTATTATGATTAAACATTTGAATTATGTATTACACATAACGACATGAATTAAACATTGCAAATTGCAACACAAAATCGTATTAAGAAGGATAAAAATATCGGACAGGGAAAGCAGCATTCAAGGACGACAGTCAACCACAAAACACAAAAACAAACACGCAAACAGACAAACGAAAAGGCAAAAGTAATTATTTTAACGCCTTTAAATTGCACTTTATGTATATCTTAAAGACTTTAACATGTTTAACGCCTGAATTACGCTGCACATATATATCACAATGAAGAATTCTGCATATTCTAATTTTATAGTATGCGTTTGTAGGAACCATTATTTTGTTACTAAAACAAATCGACTAAGAAAAATTGAATTGAGTTGGTGTTTCACGGCACAACAACATAATAATTTTATATGGCACCAACAGAAACACAAATTAGTACGTGGTTTTTATTATTTAAGTGGTAGCAAAAATGTACCTTTTTAAATGGCAAAAAGTTTGTTGTTTTCCCGTATTGGAGTTTAAAAATGTTTTTAAGAGGGGAGTATTTCACAGGAAAAGGGGACAACATACATTTTTAGGGAACGGGAATTTGGCAACGAGTGCCCTGCATAGTAATTTAGGAACCTGCCCTCTAACGAATAGACTCCGATGTTTCTTTAACGTGATACGAGAAAAAAAAGCTGTATACGGGATTGCCTGGGTTACGACTACATCCGACGGCAAAGAGTCTTGACTACCTCTTGGGACTCTATGATTGAAACCCCAACTAAGGGAGGTGGGTGCTTGAGCTTTCGTCCCTCGGGTTTTTTGGTCGTACCCTAGATTGATTTTCCTTTCAGCTGCAAGTACTATGGTTGTTCAGTACGATTAAGGATACATCCTGAGATGTTTATTATTTTGTATGTGTTTCTTTGGTTAGTATCTCTGGATGTGGACTTTATTGTTAGAGAATTCCTTTTGATGGGATGTACACTGTCTTGTCTATTTGCGATTCAAGCTAACCAGTAGGCCTTATTGACTATTGACCGTTCCAAGTCGGTAACACTGTCTTCACCACCCTTTATGTTGTTTTTTGTCTCTTTCATTGTATTATCAAGTCCTTGTTTACAGTACAGTGAGGACCTACGATGCCATTGCGTTAGGACGCTGTGGTTTCTATAGGACCCTGTATCTCATTTTTGCCCAAAAATACATCGGCAAAATTCACTAGCGCCGGTGAGGCTTGAACCAGGTTCTCTGGATTTCAAATCCCCCGTGCTATACAGTGCATCATCAACAGGCTGTATGCGCACAAGCACTGCATTAACATATATATTCCAATGTTAATCCTTCATTAATGTTATATACATGAAGCTGGGTTCACAACGGTCACTCTTATCTAGCAAGTTAGCATCAAAAAGGAGTACGATAATGGACCTTTGAAGCGGTTCATGTATGTCCAGTTGCACTATGTTTGCAAGCCTTATAGATGCCCAGCTCTTTGCTGTTCTGATAAAAATAGCAGTTAAGGCTTTGTGATAAGAAAAGACAATTAAGAATACTCACTACATACTATATCATTTAAATAATATAGCTTAATATGACAATATAGCATATAACATACGATAACACTTTTTTAAACGCTTCCAGATAAGGATCGGTACCCAGTAAATCGGGAGAGTTCACATGTAGTGATCACGCTTCGATTTATAGATGTATACTCTAAAAGCTTATAGTGTCTGACATACAGGTGCTACTAGTGCACATTTGTATTGTAAACATCTAAAATATAAGTTTAACCGTAAGTGCTTTCTTCCTTTCATTCTTTTTTGTCTTGCCAAGAGCTGAAAATGAAGTGGTCTACTTTGTGATTTTAGTTCGTGCATTTATTCAATATGCGATTTATAAACATGGTTAAGTCTTTAAAATGCCTGTCAAGCTTTGAAGTTTTCGTAATTGAAAAAAATATTAGATCCACTAAACTGCGCTCAGTGGAAATTACTTATCTTAAATAATATTGAGAAATATTTTGTATTATTTAAACTTTTATTTCTAAATAAAGAAGGTATTAAGTTGATAACAGATAAATTAAGTCTATTTTGGAATATTTATTTTTTAAACTGGGGAAACAGACCCTGACGAAATCTACGCACAAACGTTGTGGTATAACCCAAACATAAAAATAAGTAATACAATGATATAATGGGTAAATAAAAATATTTATTTTGTCAATGATCTAATAAACGAAAATGGTATGTTTCACTCCTTCGAGGAATTTAGACAAATATCTAATATTAACACAACTTGTGCGCACTATTATGGGGTGGTGAATCCAATTCCGAAAACTTGGAGAAGCATTATATCAAACACAAAAAAGTTAGAAACATACCAAATAAATATATTAGATATCTTAAACAAAATCGCAAATAACACAATATTTTTATAATACAATTATCCAAGAAATAAAATCAGATCCTAAGCATATTTAAATAAAATGGAAGAAGAAATAAGTTGCAAAAATAACAATGAAGGATAAAAATATCGGACAGGGAAAGCAGCATTCAAGGACGACAGTCAATATTGTGTATTATATCCCCCCCCCCCCCACCACTTCAAAATTACTGATGGCACAAAACTACAAAAAGTTCAATATAAATTTATTCACAGAATGATATACACTAATAAAATTATTTTCATGTAATCTCTCAGAAACTGAATTGTGCAGTTTCTGCAATAAATCGCGAGAAACCATATCTCATCTGTTAAGTACATGTTCATTTGTGAAAACGTTATGGTTGAAATTAAAAAATTGCTGGAGTCAAAATGCAACATATCATTTGCACTCAATTCAATTACTTTTTTTTTTGGAACAGAGACAATTATTAAAGACATGTTGAATATAATTGTTTTACTTGCAAAATACTTTATCAGTACATCAAAAAATAAGATTAGTTTACCCACTTTTCAAAACTTCATTACATTTTTGAATTTCTATAAAAGAATGGACCCGTACGCATGCCATGCATAATCGGAGAAAATGGCACAAATCGTGAGAAAAAGATGGACATGTATCATACATATTTTTGATTGACTTGCTATTTTTTATTCTGATTTATTCTGTTTTGTATAGTATAAAGAAATAGACCTTTAAATTAAACTATTATATTACAAACATATGTTACACTCTCTATTGAATACCATATTGTAATATTGTAATATGATTGAAAAACAAAATATATATGACAAAAAAAATATCTTTATCCCTTTTCAAAAGTCACATCTGAAAGGAGTTAAAATTGAACCACTGGCTCTCATGTTCTTAAGAAACAAAAACAAATTCTGTACATAAATATTTAACACTGTGACCCCGTTGTGCCTATATTTGTGCCATAGTCACCCTTTAGATAAACTAGGTAGAGGATCAGAAGCTTATGATACATGCGAAATATTATTTATCTTTTGAAGAAATATAAAAAGATCGGACAGGGAAAGTAGCATTCAAGGAGGACAGTCAACCACAAAACACAGAAACAAACATGGAAACAGACAAACAAGAAGGCAAAAGTAATAATAAAAGTAAACGACATCACAAACACAAAAGGGTTGACAATAGGGCTACCGCCTTGGAACGGTCAGTAGCAAAGTAGGCCACTGGGGGTTTAAACCGGTTCTAGGGTGCACCAAACCTCACACTTACCCTACTGTCATCCCATTAAAACAGAACAGTGTAAATAAAGAAATCCCCGCCAAGATCTAATCTCTAACCTACAAGGCAGCATCAATAGGCAATATAAGTAAAACACAAATATGCTCGTGTAAATATAATACAAAAAACAATAGCCTAGAAAGCCACAATGAAGGTACTCAATGACTTGGCAGAAGCCAGAGCAGTAAGAGAATAAACCATTAAGGGCACGACAAGAAAGATCATGGACAAACGTCAAACGCCACCGTCCCAATGAGCTTTAGGTAGGCGTCATCATAGGGTCCACAGCCTGTCCGGGCATCGTACAATTAAAGAGGAAAGCATAGTGGCGAACTTTAAAAGGGTCCACCACCAAGCATGCAGTACGTTGCAAATTGATAGGGTCATAACCTCTTTTGATAAACTTTTTAACAAGTTTAACAAAGATAGTATGAAAGTGATCATGACCAAGAATCTTACGAAGTTTATAAATCACATCACCATAGAAGTCAGGTTGTGATAGTCCTTGTCGCAGAAGAGTCCTTAAATTACATTTATATTTGAAAAGAAGATCAGGGTTACGATAATAAAATTTTGCAAAGGTTTTACGAAGTTTATGGTAACGGTAACCCTGATTGAGTAACTTTTTAGTTATACAAAGATTACGAATATTAAAGTCCTCAACTCGAGTACAAGCTCTTGAAAAACGAATAAGTTGAGACCGATACACCCCATAAGAAGTTGCGAGGGGAACATCCCCATCCAATCGGGGATAATTAACAATGTCAAAATTAAAATCATCTCTCTTGTCATAGATTTTGCTAATTATTTTACCATTTTCAATCGAGAGATCTAAATCAAGAAAAGAAGCGTTATTATCAGATATATTTTCTTTATTAAGCTGAAGTTCTTTAGGATAAATATTATCAACCATAGTTGGAAAGAAAGGGTTGTCAATGTTCAATATGTCATCCAGATACCGAGAGGTGTCATTAAAAGCTTTAATAATATCTGCCCGGGAATCTGGTGAAAGACTCAACATGAAATCTCTTTCATAGCAAAATAAAAGCAAATCTGCGACAAGTGGTGCACAGTTCGTACCCATTAGGATACCAACAATTTGTCTATGAAGTATCAGGGTATATGTTTTAATAGGTTATCCTATATTACTCAGTGCAGTAGTGTGACGCCCGGGACTTTCCGATACGAGTCTTTGTAAAACTGTGACCTCAAGACCGGGCCATATTTGACCACAGGGTCACGATTTGAACAAAATTGGCCGAAAACACAAAGCTTATACTACATGCACAATAGTAGCCCTCTGGATGTTGTTGTTTCAGAGAAAAGTGTTTAAAGCTAATTTCTATATGCCTATGTAAATATATGACCCCTGGGGCGGAGCCAACTATGACCCCAGAAACATTTTAACAAGCTTGCTAGTGAACCATAAGTTTATGCTACATGCATAACATAAGACCTCTGGCTCTTACAGTTTCAGAAAATACTGTTTTAACGATTTCCTACATAACCACATGTACAGAAATATAAAAAGATCGGACAGGGAAAGTAGCATTCAAGGAGGACAGTCAACCACAAAACACAGAAACAAACAGGCAAACAGACAAACAAGAAGGCAAAAGTAATATTAAATGAAAACGACATCACAAACACAAAAGGGTTGACAATAGGGCTACCGCCTTGGAACGGTCAGTGGCATAGCAGGCCAATGGGGGTTTAAACCGGTCCTTGGGTGCACCAAACCTCACACTCACCCTACTGTCATCCCATTAAAACAGGACAGTTAAAACTATTACTCCCGGGGCTGGACCGTATATGACCCCGGGGTCACCATTTTATAAATACTTGGTAGAGGATCCAGTAAAGTATAATACATCCGAAATATTAGACCTTTAGCTCCTGCAGTTTCAGAGATTTTTTTTTTTTTTTAAAGAAAACTGATTTTTATTTAAAAGGGGGAGATAACTCTAATATATATTGGCACTGCTATCATGATTATTTGTTTCTCTACAAAGTACTCATTAAGATGGTACTAGTAAGAATTTTTCTCTTGAGATGGTAACACAAAATAGTATGGCTGGCATACTTGGTACGGGATGTGCTGAAAGACGACCCCTTTTGCAGACGTTCTGGGAGAGAATGGACTATCACATATAGTGTAATAGAATATTGAAGTTGATTGTTTTGCAATGTCAATACGCGCGTGAACTGAAAAAAGACTCACACAAACAATAGACCGTATACATGAATCACCCACCTCGTCCCACGTAAACAACTAAAATTATAACTTTGTCATCTTTTAAATGTAAAATCTTACAACAAAGACCATGTTTAAATGTGAAATCTATTTCCAAGGATGAAATAATACTGTGCTAAAGTTGGTCGTCATGTCATTTAACCGCAAGGCTGGCGTCACATTTTAAAGTCTCAATATTAGGGTTATTGCTATTTATTAGAGCAAGCGCACTCCGTGACATCAATCAAACTTGATCGGAGGTCAAGGAGGCGGTGGCGTTTCTTAATCCTAGAAAAACGCAGATAGTTACAAACAGCTGATCTTCGGTTGTTTGCATTTTCGGCAAATATTCAGTGGCAATCTTCAGAATGTTATGTAAAAGACATTTGTTTTACTAGCGGATGTGCTGAAGGATAGTGACTGGTTAATCACCCTCAATGGATGTGATGTTATGTCACAACGTACGGCTGAATCATTTATATCTGCACATTTTTCAAAGACAAATTTAAGCGCTCCAAATAACGGAATGTGCCATTACCAAGCTAAACTGAATGCTTATGACAACGAGTCGATGGGTATAACAACAGGTTGATATAATTTGAAGACTGTTCACAATGTCATTTGCGCGCTAGAGAAAAATATTCAGTTATACCAAAAGTGTATTTCAGAGCTCATAATCTAAGTGTAGCTATTGATCATGCAAAAATGACTTCATAATTATTCATAACAATTTCATAATAAATTTGTTTTAGTTCCTGTTGATAAAGCAGCTACTAATGTAATGATTGTTTGACGCCTACATAATGTCATTATCTCTAGAACTCGGGAGTACCAATTCGTATAGTCCAGTTCAATCTACTGAGGATGATGTTGTTTCCACACATATCACTCGGTGCACTACTTTCAGGGCTCGGGGAGAGGAAAGCAGAACAATCTGCCAACTATGTACTGGATTCCTAAATTACATTAAAATCCGTATACGGCCCGCTTTATTTCGAATTCTAATGCCTGAACCACCACAAACATCTCCAAACTTTTAACTTCTTAAAACCAAGTTAACAAACATTGTGCTAAATGATATATAGGGTCCTATAGAAACCACAGCGTCCGAACGCAATGGCATCGTAGGTCCGCACTGTACTGCAAACAAGGACTTGAAACTACAATGAAAGAGACAAAAAACAACAGAAAGGGTGGTGAAGACAGGGTTACCGACTTGGAACGGTCAGTAGGCAATAAGGCCTACTGGTTAGCTTGAATCGATTTTATATGCCCACAATCCTCGCTATTATCCTGTCTTTAGCGCCCAAATAGACAAGACATTGTAAACAAAACTACATCCCATCAAAAGGAAATCTCTAACAATAAAGTCCACATCCAGAGAAACTAACTAAAGATATACATACAAAATAATAAACATCTCAGGATTTATCCAGGATCGTACTGAACAACCATAGTAGTTGCAGCTAAAGAGAAATCCAATCTAGGGTACGACCAGAAAACCCGAGGGACGAAAGCTCATGCACCCACCTCCCTTAGTTGGGGTTTCAGTAGGTACAATCATAGAGTCCCAAGAGGTAGTCCAGTCATCTCACAAGTGAAAAGTGAAGCGTAATGACTGACTGTAGAGGGGTTAATCACTAAACATGCAGTGCGCTGTAAACCAAAGGGTTATATCCTTTTCTGACAAACTTCCTGATTAAATTTGTAAAGCGATCAGGAAACCCGTCAGACCCCTTTAACTTTCGAAGTTTATAGATAAAACTTATGAAAACTCTGGGATTAATCTATGTTGGTCTATTAAGAATCCAGGAGACATTCTTGATAAAATTTTCAATAAACGTCAAGTTTCTTCTATAAGCACTGATGACTTCTCTACACTATATACTACCTTACGACATCACCTTATCAAAGACAAGCTTATTGCTCTTATTCAAAAAACTTTCGCCGGAGAAAATACTACATTTTTGGCCTGATATAATATTAAAGCTTTTTTACTAACGATAGTTTAGACAATTTCACTATGTGGACTTGCCAAGAAGTTTGTGAAACACTAATCTTTCTATTAGATAACATTTTCGTCAGGTATGGAACTACCGTTTATAGACAAATTGTTGGTATCACTATGGGTACGAACTGTACACCCCTTGTCGCAGATTTGTTTTTATATTGCTATGAAAGAGATTTCATGTTGAGTCTTTCACCAGATACCCAGGCAGTTGTTATTGAAGCCTTTAATGACACCTCTAGGTATCTGAATGACATATTGAACATTAACAACCCTTTCTTTCCCTCATTTGTAATGAAATATACCCTAAAGAACTTCAACTTAACCAAGCTAATATTTCTGATACAAACGCTTTTTTCTCAATTTACATCTCTCCATTGAAAATTGTGAAATAATTAGCAAAATATATGACAAGAGAGATGGTTTAATTATATCCATTTAGAAACAGACAAACAAGAAGGCAAAAGTAATAATAAATGCAAACGACATCACAAACATAAACATGATGGCAATAGGGCTACCGCCTTGGAACGGTCAGTGGCAAAGTAGGCCACTAGGGGTTTAAAGCGGTTCTAGGGTGCACCAAACCTCACACTTACCCTACTGTCATTCCATTAAAACAGGACAGTGTCAATAAAAAAATCCCCGCTATGATCTAATCTCTAACCAACAAGGCAGCATCAATAGGCAATACAAGTAAAACACAAATATGCTCGTGTAAATATAATACAAAAAAACAATAGCCTAGAAAGCCACAATGAAGGTACTCAATGACTTGGCAGAAGCCAGAGCAACAAGAGAATAAACCATTAAGGGCACGACAAGAAAGATCATAGACAAACATCAAATGCTACCGTCTCAATGGGCTTTAGGTAGGCGTCATCATAGGGTCCACAGCCTGTCTGGTCATCAAACAATTTAAGAGGAAAGCATAGTGGAGAACTGTAAAAGGGTCCACCACCAAGCATGCAGTACGTTGCAAAATGATAGGGTCATAATTTATTTTGATAATCTTTTTGACAAGTTTAACACAGATAGTATGAAAGTGATCATGGCAAAGAATCTTACGAAGTTTATAAATCATCATAGAAGTCAGGTTAGGATAGTCCTTGTCGCAGAAGAGTCCTTAAATTACATTTATATTTTGAAAGAAGATCAGGGTTACGATAATACAATTTTGCAAGGTTTTACGAAGTTTATGGTAACGGTAACCCTGATTGAGTAGCTTTTTAGTTATACAAAGATTACGAATATTAAAGTCCTCAACTCGAGTACAAGCTCTTGATAAACGAATAAGTTGAGACACATGCAACCCATAAGAAGTTGCTCGGGGAACATCCCCATCCAAGTGTTGATGATAATTAACAATGCCAAAATTAAAATCATCTTTCTTGTCATAGAGTTTGTTAGGTCTAATCTGACCAAAACTATATATCAGGTAATTTGGAAATTTCGATAGCGGTAATCTCAGATTTGCTAGAATAATGACTTTGTCATTAGCGGCGGAGGAAATGGCTCGCGTATTAGAGGTGTGTGTGCTCTGCATGATCACAATTATTTCAGAATTCACGAAGAAATTCAAGAAGAAATAATAAAATAATCGCATGTGGACGTTAACCAGGATCCTCCGAACACGTTAAACATCCTCAGGAATCTATTCGTAAACTTGTAAGAGAAGGGCAGGTCCACCGATATTCCTTTGTGTCCTTCCCACTGTTTTGGGCGTCTCTAAAATCTACATGTATTTTATGTTGATGAACCGTAAAACAACATTCAAACATTTTAAATACTTGGCCATGATATAAGACCTGACCATTTTGCACTTTATTTTTTTTTAAATCAGCTTGTCTAAATATAGACTGTAAATGAGTTCACTACGCGTTATTCGATAATTCTGACGCCATGTGTGTTTACAACTGTATATCGATTAAACTGAGGCAAGAACTATATGCAAGAAGATTTCGGTTAATTTTGTGTGTGTGTGTGTGTTTGTTTGTGCGTGTGTGTGTGTGTGGGTTGGGGGGGGGAGTGGGGTGTGTGCCTGCGTGTGTGCGCGTGCGCGTACGCGTGCGTGTTAGCGTGTGTGTGTTGAGGGATGGTGATGGAGAGGGTATGGAGAGGATATGGTCGGGATAAGCAAGTACTCAATTATTTTAAATATTCAGGTGCTCCGACCATCCACTATCCACCAACCCATCCACCCAACACCCATCCAACCCTGAAAAGCTCCTAAGCCAACACTGTTTTATAGTATCATGACCGATAACAGTTCAGTACTGGTAGTCATCTAAAGCTGAAGCTGAGACATACAATATAGTTAATGGTCATTTAGGGGCCTAAACATGTATATAAAGCTGATGATAAAATCAAAGATAGATTTCAGTCTAGTTTAATGTTGCTTATATTCACCAGACGGTTTCTCTACCCTTTGTCATAATTTCCTGGCATTTGCGGTAATTTTTAACGAGCATCCAGTTATTTATCATTCATTTGGTAAATGAAAAGCAGCAAAATAACAAATGCCTACTCAACAATTTTTTATCGAAAAAAATTTGAGAATTCTGCCAGGATAAAATCAACGCATCTAGCGCCGCAAGGATACGGTCACCCATGTCACCTTGATTATATGGGCAATGCGCTATTGCCCGTCATATCAGCCCAAGACCCTAATATTGGCTAGAAGGCGTCAGTTTTACCCATTTGTTAATGGTTATCTTATTTATATATATATGAAATGTCATTTTGAGTGTAATATTTTTGTTTATGTTTTTTAACTTTTATAATAGTTCATGTAATTTAACAGATATTTGTGAGCCTAAATTTGTCAAATTTTGTAAAATCATGCCAATATATATATTCAAATTTATTGACGTCAACTTTTTCCATTTGCCTAGTTCCACTATTTGCTCGAGGCAACTGCTTGAACATTTTGTCAGATTTGGTCTTCTTGGTTATATTAGCATTTCTCATTTGTTTGGCGAAAAATTATGTCACGGTGCCTTCCCTCTGCAATTAGTCTCATTCTACTTACCTGTTTGACGGAAATATTTAGGTTTTCTCTTACGTTTGTGAATAAATGACTTCACATTTGATACTAAAATTATTTAACTCAAAAGGAGTAAATATAGATATAAAAATCGAACAGGAAACAGTCAACCACAAACACAGAAACAAAGAACACATTTAAGGATGAATAAAACGCCAAGACATCACACACACAAAAGTGTTTACAATAGGGCTACCGCCTTGGAACGGTCAGTGGCAAAAAAGGCCGCTGGGGGTTTAAATCAGGTTCTAGGGTGCACCAAACCTCACACTTACCTTACTGTCACCCCAATAAAACGGGACAGTGTAAATAAATAAAGAAAGAAAGAAATCCCCGCCATGAACTTTTCTCTATCCAGCAAGGCAGCATTAATAGGCAATATCAGTTAAACACAAAGATGCTCGTGTATATATAAATTAAAAAAACAATAGCCGAGATAGCAACAAAGAAGGTACTCAATGACTTGGCATAAGCCAGAGCAACAAGAGAATAAACAATTGAGGGCATGATAAGGTAAGACCGCAGACAAACTTCAAACGTCACCGTCCTTTTCTGGCTTTAGGTAGACGTAAACTTAAAAATATCTATGAAAACCAATCGTCAATATCGGCGGACCGGTCGTGATCATGCCAATAGTGGATATGAATTTCTGTGTATGTCAGCCATTATTTTGTCCATCTGTTAAGTAAAAAGTTGTTTGAATAAATGGTGTTTTACGTCATATCTAGCACATATGACGGTCGATTTTAAGTAAAAAGTAGTGTGTTGTATCAAATTAGTAATAGGCAGACAGCTTTAAATGATCAATCAACTAATAGATGACTATTCATACGTCTTAACCATACGCTGCCGGCCATGTAATGGTGTTAAAATACCTCATTGAAAGTTCCATGTTCACCATCATATGCATACCGTTTTAGGGATGGCTCAAATTTATTTACTAGTGTCTATTTTAAATATTGAATTCTGCTCAACACGGGGCTAGAGGGAGAGAACGCTAGCAATTACTTTACACTACCGTTTATGAACTCAATCAAACCAGGACTGCAATATGTTTTGTATTCATCATGTGAGGCGATTTCCAATTTCTCCTTCCATACTCTTTTTCAAAATTTGTCTGCAGTTTAAAAACATATCCGTTAGCAGAGGGCAATTTAATGAAAACGTGTCTGGCGGCAAACGAACACCAATGCAACTCAATCGAACCCCAAATTCACACAGCGAGGCGGTACTTAAGTCAATGCTAGAATATACACATCAGATTCAACAACTTTTTCTGATTGTTTATATGATTATTTGTTTCTGTAGCAAAGCGTGACAATGGAAAGCAATACGTCATCCTCTGTTGAAACCTAACAGAATTGAAACACACAATTGGGACATTTATAATCCATTAACATTTCAGTTCCAACTTAAGGTTTGTCTGATTCATGTAACGACAGTTGTTTCAAACATACATTTTAGACTATTAGGACAGATTATGTCTAACAGGAAGAGTAGCATTCACAGAATACAGTCACTCCAACAAGTATTACGACAAAGCGTTTACTTAGAAACTGGGGCCATACGCCGCTGGCCATGGAATGTTGTGGAAACACCTCATTGAAAGTCTCATGTTCACCTTCATATGCATACCATCTTCGAGATGACTCACATGTATGTACTATTGAGTTCTGCTCAACCCGGGGCACGAGGGCGTGAACGGTAGCAAGCACTTTTCACTACCGTTAATGAACAATCAAACCGAGACTGCAATATATTTTTGTATTTATCGTGTCCGACGATTTTCATATTTTTCCTATCATACCTTTTTTTACAACGTAAAGGGGATTCAAAAGGTACTGCACTAACACATTCAGTAAAAAAGCAAATCACAAACATATAAGGGCTGACAACAGCGGTACCGCCATGGAACAGTCAGTGGCAAAAGAGACCACAGGGCATTTTAAACCGGTTATAGGGTGCACCAAACCTCACTCTTTCGTTCACCGTTGATATTAACCGTATTCATTTTAAGTTCAGTATGTATATATTTGCACTATCCATAATTTAAACATGCATACACTATTCAACAAATAGTTGTGTGTTACAAATTTGAAACATAAACTTTATAATTAACAATTTTATAGGTCAATCTAAAGTTGTCCCTGACCTTTTCTTTTAACAAATTGACAAACAATACGGTGTATGGCCAAATCCAATAAAATCATCGTGTTTAATCCCGCTGGTCTCATTTTTAGTTTCAGCTTTTGTCGAAGTAATGAGCACAAATAAAATCAAAGAGCAAACCAAATTACAGTGTCGTCTGGAACACACCTTCGTTTATTTGCTACAGAGAAACATTAAGTGAGATTTGTTTATTTCATAATCAAGGCAGACTATTACAAGAAACAATCTAAATAATGTCAATGTTTGTACGTTCACTAAACGATAGATGGCGCCATTTGAGATTATCTTACGATCCCTTAGGAACAGTTACTATACGATACCAACGAGGTTATAAAAATATTTAAGTGAAGAACCTCTAATTTAATCACGATGCGTGATTCTTACATCTTCACCGAAATTGAATATAATTAAATATGATGGTTAGTCAAGATCATTTGCGACGCTTGCTTGTTTTTAAGACAAACGAACAATTCCTCTAAACAGTTTTAAGTTTGCCGAGATTCTGGTATCGTTTCTGATTGGCTGATACGGATACACCTTATATCGAAGATATATAGAACGGCAGAAAGACAATGAATTAAAAAAAAACAAAGAGGGAAATTCATCTTTATATCGACAAACGAAATGTGGATGGTTAGAAATACTTTAATAATAAAAATACGGTCACGTGCTTCCGCTTTCAAATTTGTTTCTGCCTAAACTATCAAGACGTTTGTATTTACAATCAAGCGTCGAAGATGATCAAAAGAAATATAAAAAAGATCGGACAGGGAAAGTAGCATTCAAGAAGGACAGTAAACCACAAAACACAGAAACAAACACGAAAACAGACAAACAAGAAGGCAAAAGCAAGACTATAAAATGGTATGTTGATGAATTAACGTATTTTTTTATGGAAGGTGGCCAGATGTAGGCCGAAATACTGGTGGTTAGGATGTCAGTAGAAGCTATACAATAAGCGTGACGTATCGACGTGTCAACGTGTATGAAAATATTGCAGAAATCATAATCATTGTGGATGTGGACTTTATTGTTAGAGAATTCCTTTTGATGGCATGTAGTTTTGTTTACACTGTCTTGTCTATTTGGGCGCTGAAGACAGGATAATAGCAAGGATTGTGCGCATATAAAATCGATTCAAACTAACCAGCAGGCCTTATTGCCTACTTACCGTTTCAAGTCGGTAACCCTGTCTTCACTACCAATTCTGTTGTTTTTTGTCTTTTCATTGTATTATCAAGTCCATGTTTGCAGTACAGTGCGGACCTACGATGCCATTGCGTTCGGATGCTGTAGTTTCTATAGGACCCTATATCTCATTTGTTCATGATAATGCTTAACAGAAGGAATTATTTCAAATGACCTTAGCATTATTATGCGTTCTATATTTTACTTTTAAAGCGTTGAAGTAAACCTAGGTGTCATGGGTTGACGTAACGATAACATCGAAAGAAAATCTGGTGCCAATAATTTAGTTGATAATGTATATATACTCTTTAAACAGTATAACAACTACTTGATGGATTCACAACTAATTTCTATCATATCTATAATTAATACATACTAACAAGCGGGGATCTAAAAAAGCAAAACAAGTCTCCAGATATGTCGATTTCTAAATTACGCAAACAACGTTATTAAGCCCGTTTTATTTCTAATGCTAGAACCTGCACCACTGCTTCCTGTCCTACTAGAACCTGCACCACTGTTTTCTGTTCTACTAGAAACTGCAACACTGCTTCTTGTCCTACTAGAACCTGCACCACTGTTTCCTGTCCTACTATAACCTGCACCACTGCTTCATGTCCTACTAGAACCAGCACCACTGCTTCCTGTCCTACTAGAACCTGCACCACAGCTTCCTGTCCTACTAGTACCTGCACCACTGCTTCCTGTCCTACGAGAACCTCTACCACTGTTTTCTGTTCTACTAGAAACTGCAACACTGCTTCTTGTCCTACTAGAACCTGCACCACTGTTTCCTGTCCTACTAGAATCTGCACCACTGCTTCCTGTCCTACTAGAACCTGCACCACTGCTTCATGTTCTACTAAAACCTGCACCACAGCTTCCTGTCCTACTAGAACCTGCACCACTGCTTCCTGTCCTACTAGATCGGGCACCACTCATTCCTGTTCTACTAGAACCTGAACCACTGCTTCCTGTTCTACTAGAACCTGCACCATTGCTTCCTGTTTCACTAGAACCTGCACCACTGCTTCCTGTCCTACTAGAACCTGCACCATTGCTTCTTGTCTAACTAGAATCTGCACCACTGCTTCCAGTGTTACTAGAACCTGCACCACATTTTCCTGTCCTACTAGAACCCGCACCACTCCTTCCTGTCCTACTAGAACCTGCATCACAGCTTCCTGTCCTACTAGATCTTGTAACACTGCTTCCTGTTTTACTAGAACCTGCAACACTGCTTCCTGTCCTACTAAAACCTGCACCACTGCTTCCTGTCCTACTAGAACCTGCACCACTGCTTCCTGTCCTGCTAGAACCTGAACCACTGCTTCGTTTCTTACTAGAACCGGCACCACTGTTTTCTGTTCTACTAGAACCTGCACCACTGCCGCTTGCCCTACTAGAACCTGCACCACTTCTTCCTGCTCTTCTAGAACCTGCAGCATTGCTTCCTGCCTACTAGAACATGCACCTCTGCTTCCTGTCCTACTAGAACCTGCACCACTGTTTCCTGTTCTACTAGAACCTGCACCACGGCTTCCTGTTTTACTATAACCTGCACCACTGCTTCCTGTCCTACTAGAACCTGCACCACAGCTTCCTACTTTACTAGAACCTGCATCACTGTTTCCTGTCCTACTAGAACCTGCACCACTGCTTCCTGTTCTACTAGAACCTGCACCACTGCTTCTTATTTTATTAGAACCTGGCCACTGTTTCCTGTCTTACTAGAAATGAACCACTTCATCCTGTTTTACTAGAACCTGCACCACTGCTTCCTGTCCTACTAGAACCGGCACCACTCCTTCCTGTCCTGCTAGAACCTGCACCACACCTTCCTGTCATACTAAAACCTGCATCACTGATTCCTGTTTTACTAGAACCTGCACCACTGCTCCCTGTTTTAGTAGAACCTGACCATTGATTCCTGTTTTACTAGAACCTGCACCACTGTCCTGTCCTACTAGAACCGGCACCACTCTTTCCTGTTCTACTAAAACTTGAACCACTGCTTCCTGTTCTACTAGAACCTGCACCATTGCTTCCTGTTTTAGTAGAACCTGCACCTCTGCTTCCTGTCCTACTAGAACCTGCACCATGGCTTCCTATCTTGTTAGAACCTGCACCACTGCTTCCTGTTTTACTAGAACCTTCTCCACTGCTTCCTATCCTACTAGAACCGGCACCACTCCTTTCTGTCCTACTAGAACCTGCACCACAGCTTTCAGTCCTACTAGAACCTGCACCACTACTTCATGTTTTACTACACTCGGCGTGGTGACCTTCATGGCCCCGAGTGGACACAATACAACACGCAGTGTGTTGACCTTCATTATACCGTGTGGATTCAAAACAACACGCTGTGTGGTGACACCGAGTGAATGCAATAGAACAATTAACTATACAGTGAAAAAGACTATGAATGAATGAATGAATGAATGGTGTTTTACGGCACGTCGCCACATAAATAGGTCATATTGTGCGCAAAAACTAATGAAAGATGAAGAAATGAAGTAGTAAATAAAAATTAATCTCGACGAAAAGTCTACTAGAATAACGCCATTCTCCGAGTAACAGTTTAATTGAATGGAGTTTATTGTTAACAAGGCGGCTTGCCAAGAGTTATGAATACATGTGTTAATACAACTTTTAAAATCAGTATAAGGTAATTTGGCATTAGATATTTGTAAACCTACAGATATAGAACAACACTATCAGTTCTATCATTACCACGTTTTCCTACATTTGGAAGCCAGCAGAACATAATAACATTATCAACTATAAGAAAATTGTACTTTTCTAGAAGTTGAAGCACAACTGGGTTTTCATGTTTCATATTACCTAGAGCTTAAAGAGATGAAAGGGAATCAGAAAATATTACAAAATGGTCTTTATCAGATTTTGGTATATAGTTTAAGGCAAGTTAAATTGTCTTAAGTTCAACTGAAAAGATAGAGGCCTTGTCAGGCAGGTGGCTCATTTTGCTGTGTTTTTGTGAACAACAGCTGCTGCAACTACCTTATCTCCATCTTTAGAACCATCTGTGTATATATGTTGAAAGCTAATGTAATTCGATTTAATTTCATTAAATTTGAGTTGAAATACAGTAGGTTCTGTACTGGATTTGTTACTGTTACAAAGATCAAAAATAATTATGGTGTTTCCAAAGTTCACGGTGCAATTTGTGGTACTTTGTACTTGGCAATCAAATTTAGGTCGATTTCAGTATCTCTTAATTTTGGTTAATACGAAGATCAAATGGTCAAATGGCATCGGTTTTCGATCAAAAGGTAATTCATAACTAGGAATAAAAGCAGTAGCGAAATTTGGGTTTGAAGGTTTAGATTGTAATTTAATGGCATATTGAAAGGCTAATTCGTCCCGTCTATGAGACAGTTTGCTTCAACATATAGACTTTCGGCTGGTGATTTGAAAAAGACAATACACAACACAAAGAATGTAGTGGTGAAGACAGAGTTACCGACTTAGAACGGTCAGTAGGCAATATGGCACGCTGGTTAGCTAAAATCAATTTTAAGGGTACCCAACATATATTATCATGTCTTCAGTGCTCATATTGACAAGACAGTGTAAATAAAAATATATCCCATCAGAAGTAAATTTCTAACAATAAAGTCATAACCCTAACCGTATGACACTTTCTTAAAGATTTATAATTGATAACAAGACACCATAGAGTGCTGGACGATTATAATAAAAATGAAGTAACCCGATAGCCACCAACACGAGAACCATTTATTAAATAACCAAACAAAGCCGAGTTTAATTCCTCCTGAATCAGACCTACCCAGTCTTCCAGTGAGTGCGACATTCACACAAGCGTTTTTTTAGTGCTGTGTGGCGGTCGTAAAAAGTCGCTCCGACTAAAAATCAGTAGTGTTATTACTCGATATTTGTGGATTTAAAGTAAAATATCTCTTAAGCTGATGCTAGAATGTATGATGGGTGTTGCACTTACATTGCCTCTCATAAACAGACTCAATAAAACCGAGTAAGCTACTTTTCTCTCTTGTTTGTGTTTATTGCTTCCAAGGGATCCCCTTTTCAATGTTTCCTCTTTAATTGTACGATGACCGGACAGGCTGTGGACCCTATGATGACGCCTACCTAAAGCCCATTGGGACGGTGGCGTTTGATGTTTGTCTATGATCTTTCTTGTCGTGCCCTTAATGGTTTATTCTCTTGTTGCTCTGGCTTCTGCCAGGTCATTGAGTACCTTTATTGTGGCTTTCTAGGCTATTGTTCTTTTGTATTATATTTACACGAGCATATTTGTGTTTTACTTATATTGCCTAGTGATGCTGTCTTGTTGGTTAGAGAATAGACCATGGCGGGGACTTCCTTGTTAACACTGTCCTGTTTTAATGGGATGGCAGTAGGGTAAGTGTGAGGTTTGGTGCACCCTACAACCCTTTTGTGTTTGTGATGTCGTTTGCATTTATTATTACTTTTGTCTTCTTGTTCGTCTGTTTGCGTGTTTGTTTCTGTGTTTTGTGATTGACTGTCCTCATTGAATGCTATTTTCCCTGTCCGAACTGTTTATATTTCTTTATTGACATTCACAATATCGTTTGTTTGGCGGCCGTAAAAAGTTGCCCCGACTAAACATCAGTAGTGTTATTACTTACTGGTCCTGTGGAATCATCAAGCCTAATCATCGTTTAAGCCGGTGCATGAAGGTGTGAGAGGTGTTACACTTTACATTGCCTCTCATGAACAGAATCAATAAAACCGAGTAAGCTACTTGTGTCTCTTGTTTGCACTTTCAAGGCATCATCTTTTCAGTATTTATCGACATTCGAACTAGCGTTTGTTTAGAGCTGTGTGGCGGTCGTTAAAAATCGCCCCAACTACAAATGAGTAGTGTTATTACTTACTGATCATCCAGCCCAATCTTTGTGGTTTTAAAGTAGAATATCGCTTAAGCTGGTGCAGGAAGGTGTGAGAGGTGTTGCACTTTACATTGCCTCTCATGAACAGACTCAATAAAACCGAGTAAGCTACTTCTGGTAGTAATAGCGAAAAATAAGAATCGCCTCGGATATTGATATATATTACATATATATATAACGAAGATATATACAAATAACTGTAAAGATGAGAACTAGTCTAGACTCTCAATATACCATATAATTAATACTGGAAAGGAGCAACAATCACAAACTAAAGGGAAAAGTAGCAGATTCCATTTTATTGAGTCTGTTCGTGAGAGGGAATACATTTGCGACACCTCTCGCTCCCCACTAGGGTTAACGCTTCTTTTCTTGATTTAAATCTCTCGATTGAAAATGGTGAAATAATTAGCAAAATCTATGACAAGAGAGATGATTTTAATTTTGACATTGTTAATTACCCCCACATGGATGGGGACGTTCCCCGAGCTACTTCTTATGGGGTGTATGTGTCTCAACTTATTCGTTTTTCAAGAGCTTGTACTCGAGTTGAGGACTCTAATATTCGTAATGTTTGTATAACTAAAAAGCTACTCAATCAGGGTTACCGTTACCATAAACTTCGTAAAACCTTTGCAAAATTATATTATCGTAACCTTGATCTTCTTTCCAAATATAAAAGTAATTTAAGGACTCTTCTGCGACAAGGACTATCACAACATGACTTCTTTGGTGATGTGATTTATAAACTTCGTAAGATTCATGGTCATGATCACTTTCATATTATCTTTGTTAAACTTGTTAAAAAGTTTATCAAAAGAGGTTATGACCCTATCATTTTGCAACGTACTGCATGCTTGGTGTTGGACCCTTTTACAGTTCGCCACTATGCTTTCCTCTTTAATTGTACGATTACCGGAAAGGCTGTGGACCCTATGATGACGCCAGTCTAAAGCCCATTGGGACGGTGGCGTTTGATGTTTGTCTATAATATTTCCTGTCGTGCCCTTAATGGTTTATTCTCTTGTTGCTCGGGCTTCTGCCAAGTCATTGAGTACCTTCATTGTGGCTTTCTAGGCTATTGTGTTTTTGTATTATATTTACACGAGCACAATTGTGTTTTACTTAAATTGCCTATTGATGCTGCCTTGTTGGTTAGAGATTAAATCATGGCGGGGATTTCTTTATTTACACT
This sequence comes from Cyrtodaria siliqua, assembly GCA_037043455.1. Taxonomy (NCBI): domain Eukaryota; kingdom Metazoa; phylum Mollusca; class Bivalvia; order Adapedonta; family Hiatellidae; genus Cyrtodaria; species Cyrtodaria siliqua. Next base: position 137,427 of record JAWPHD010002522.1, on the reverse strand, counting down.
GTCCTGTTTTAATGGGTTGACAGTAGGGTAAGTGTGAGGTTTGGTGCACCCTAGAACCGGTTTAAATCCCCAGTGGCCTACTTTGCCACTGACCGTTCCAAGGCGGTAGCCCTATTGTCAACCCTTTTGTGTTTGTGATGTCGTTTGCATGTTTCATTACTTTTGCCTTTTCTTTTGTCTGTTTGCGTGTTTGTTTTTGTGTTTTGTGGTTGACTGTCGTCCTTGAATGCTGCTTTCCCTGTCCGATATTTTTATCCTTCTTTAATGTTTGTGTTAGGTATTGGGTTATAGCAAGTTCATAAACCCAAACTCTCCACACTTTGGGCATGACACGTTTGCATGCATCCAGTTAAGTAAATGCCTGTAAGTTAATAATCCACAATACTATAGAATTTACCCAATCCCCTTTCTCCGATTGGCTAATTCCATCACATGACAAACGACAGAATGCAATTGTTTGGAAACTGATTTCCATTTGTTATTTTACTATTTCAAAAATAAGGTAATGAATATTTTGTATGTAGAGTATTATGGATTAATTGTTTATGTTCATAACTTGTTATACAGAATTATCTGAATTATACAGTTATTCTTAATGTTAGGTAGAAACGCTTTCCTTGTCTGTTAGATGGGGTCGTACACTGGGCTGTTCTGTGTATCAGAGTCTGTTTTCCGAGAAAGTTAAAACATCATAGTAATGTTTTAGAAAATTAAAAGTAGGACAATGTTCCTGAATTCATATATATTCTTCCCTTCTCTGCGGCGTGGATAGAAATACACTAAACGATGTGTAGAGTTATCAAAATAGGTTATGACCCTATCATTTTGCAACGCACTGCATGCTTGGCGGTGGACCCATATACAGTTCGCCACTATGCTTTCCTCTTTAATTGTGCGATGACCGGACAGGCTGGAGACCCTATCATGGCGTCTACCTAAAGCACAAAAGGATGGTGACGTTTGATGTCTGCTGTCTTGTTTTGTCGTGCCCTCAATGTTTTTTTCTCGTGTTGCTCTGGCTTGTCATTCAGTACCTTCTTTGTGGCTTTCAAGGCTGGGATTTTTTGTATTTATATATACACGAGCATCTTTGTGTTTTACTTTTATTGCCTATTAATGACGCCTTGTTGGCTAGAGAATAGTTCATGGCGGGGATTTCTTTATTTACACTGTCCGGTTTTATTGGGGTGACAGTAGGGTAAGTGTGGGTTTGGTGCACTTAGAACCTGGTTTAAACCTCCTGCGGCATTTTTTTGCCACTGACCGTTCCAAGGCGGTAGCCCTATTGTCATCCCTTTTATGTTTGTGATGTATTATTTGTCCTTTTATTTATCTTTACATTTGTTCTTTGTTCTTGTAGTTGTTTGTGGTTGATTGTCGTCCTTGAATTCTGCTTTTCCTGTTCGCTTTTTATATCTATATTTACTAACAATAATATAATATAATAATTGTGGACTCTGTCTATATGTGGTACTATGGATAGTCGTAAAAGTGCAGATGATAATTGCTTTTTGTCTTGCCGACTTTACTTGTGATACGAAGGCTTCATAACCGCTGCTCCCACCTTGTTTTGTTTATTTCGCTCTTCGGGGCCAACTATTTTATTAGATCCTGGGACCATACGCCGCTGGATATAGGGGCTGAAATAAAGTAAGTAAAACACAAATATGCTCGTGTAAATATAATACAAAAAAAACACGATAGCCTAGAAAGCCACAATGAAGGTACTCAATGTCTTGGCAGAAGCCAGAGCAACAAGAGAATAAACCATTAAGGGCACGACCTCTCTTTACTTCCTCCGAGACCTAGGTTTACCTTTCGTAATTTAAAATCGGGAATTCAAGATTGTCATAATAGATTTGTTTTAGTTCCTGCTGATAAAGCAGCTAATAATGTAATCTACTGAGGATGATGTTGTTTCCACACATATCACTCGACGCATTACTTTCAATGCTGGGGTAGATGAAAAGCAGAAACTAACTGCCAACTATGTACTGGATTGCTAAATTATATAACAATCCGTATAATGCCCGCTTTATTTCGAATTCTAGTGCCTGCACCACCACAAACATTTACAAACTGTTAACTGCCTGTTTTACTGCCATTAAAGATCACATTACACAATATTGCGCTAAATCTTATGAACACTCTAGGATTAATTTGTTTTGGTATATTACAGATTCAGGAGACGTTCTTGATAACATTTTCAATAAACGTCAAGTTTCATCTATAAGCACTATGGCTCATCTACACAATATACAACCTGATCACACCACCTTATCAAAGACACGCTTATTGTCTTCTTCAAAAAACATTCGCTAGTGAAAATACTAGTTTTTTGGCCTGTAATAATATTAAAGCCTTTTTTACTAACGGCAATTTAGACACTTACACTATGTGGACGTGCCAAGACGTTTGTGTTTCACTCATCTTCCTATTACTATAGATAATATGTTCGTCAGATATGGAACAACCGTTAATAGACACATTGTTGGTATCCCAATGGGTACGAACTGTGCACCCCTTGTCGTAGATTTGTTTTTATATTGCTATGAAAGAGATTTCAATGTGAGTCTTTCACCAGAAACCCAGGCAAATATTACTGAAGCCTTTAATTACACCTCCCGGTATCTGGATGACATATTGAACATTGACAACCCTTTCTTTCCTACTATGGTTAATAAAATATACCCTAATGAACTTCAACTTAACAAAGCTAATATTTCTGATACTAACGCTTCGTTACTCGATCTACATCTCTCCATTGAAAATGGTGAAATAATTAGCAAAAGATATGACAAGAGAGATTATTTTATATGTGATATTGTTAATTATTCCCATTTAGATAGGGATGCTCCCCGAGCAACTTCCTATTTGTACTTATTCGTATTTCTAGAGCTTGTACTCGACATGCTCGAGTTGAGGACTTTAATATTCGTAATCTTTGTATAACGAAAAAGCTTTTCCATCAGGGCTACCTTTACCATAAACTTCGTAAAACCTTTTATGATCGTAACCCTGATCTTCTTTCCAAATATAAAAGTAATTTAAGAACTCTTCTGCGACAAGGACTATCACAAACTGACTTAACTAATATTGCCTATAAATGCTGCCTTGTTGGTTAGAGAATAGTTCATGACGGGGATTTCTTAATTTACACTGTCCCGTTTTATGGGGATGACAGTAGGTAAGTGTGAGGTTTGATGCACCCTAGAACCTGGTTGAAACCTCCAGTGGCCTTGTTTGTCACTGACCGTTCCAGCCGTTCTATTATCTACCCTTTTATGCTTTGGTGTCTTATTTGGCCTTTTATTCTTTATTCATCTTTAAAGTTGTTCTTTGTTTGTGTGTGTATTTGTGGTTGACTGTCGTCCTTGAATGCTAAATTTCCTGTTCGATTGTTATATCTATATTAATGTTAACACAAACCCAAGCAAAAAGCAAGCAAGAAAATAAAATAAACAACGTTTTTTGCCATTTCATTTCTTAATGGGACGTAGGCATTTTGAGAGGAGCGTAAATATAAACTAGACGGGTGTTCCGCAGAAAACCTTGTCAAACTGACCTGATTAAGTTTTGTTGAAGAAAAAATAGTATTTAACCCATATAATGACCTTCGGTGTGACCGTGACCTTTATATTTTAGTATAGCCATAGAAATACAAAAAGATCGGACATGTCGATGTCGATGTTGCCATGATAAGTATATAAAAAAAGTTGGATGCAGAAATATCGAGAAATGAGAAAGTTATAGCCAACGTTAAGTTTTCGTGAAGAAAGAAATGAGTGTTTAACCCATATAATGTACTTTAGTGTGACCATGACCTTTCTATATTAGTATGTCACGTCGTTGTTGTCATGATGAGTATATATTGAAAGTTTGATGAAGAAATATCAAGAAATGAGAAAGTTATAGTCAAGTTATAGTCAATGTTAATATAGATATAAAAATCGAACAGGAAAAGCAGCATTCAAGGACGACAGTCAACCATAAACACACACAGAAACAAAGCACAAAAGATGAATAAAAGGTCAAAAAAGAAATCGCAACACAAAAGGGTTGACAATAGAGCTACCACCTAGGTACGGCCAGTGGCAAAAAAGGCCGCTGGAGGTTTAAAAAAAGAGTATGATAATGGACTTTTGGAAACGGCCGAGCACGACACATACGAAATATTGCAGTCTCGATTTGATTGGGACTGTTCATGAGCGGTAGTGAAATATGCTAGCTACCGCTAACGCCCTCTAGCTCCGGGTTGAGCAGAACTCGATATTCATAAAAATCAACAGTACAGAATTTTAACCATCCCGAAGATGGCAAGCATATGGCGGTGGATGTAGCTGGCTCATAATTTGTTTTACACGCAAGTATTATATGATTTTGAATTTGTATTTTATCCCCTATATCCAGCGGCGTATGGTCCCAGGATCTAATACAATTGTATGCCCCGAAGAGCGAAATAAACAAAAAGGAATTAAGTTGGGAGAAGCGGTTATGAAGCCTGCGTATCACAAGTCTTCGTTAAGAAAAAAATGAGTATGTAACCCATAATTATAATGACCTGCAGTGTGACCTTGACCATTATATTTTAGTATGATCATGTCGATGATCATGTCGATGTTATCATGAGTATATTGAAATTTTCATGAAGAAATAGCAAGAAATGAGAAATAATAGCCAACGTTAAGTTTTCGTGACGGTAGGACTAACAGACTGACTGACGGACGACAAAGTGATCGGCGACACAAAAAATGGCAAAAAATGTTGTTTTGATTGTTTTGGCAGATTTTAGGGTGGCACACGCCGACTCCGTTTCTACTCCCATCCCTGGGTCCACCCTTGGTTAAATTCATAAAAGAAATGCAGTTTATTTATTTATATTGAAATATTATATGATATTGTCGTTTGATTATGTAAACATGCCTCAGGTAAACGATCATTCTTCCTGCACATTAGAGCATCCAAAACAATGTCCAAACTGATCAAAACCATATATCAGGTAATTTTTAAATTTCGCTTGCGGTAATCTCAGATTTGCTGGAAAAAGACTTTGTCATTAGCGGCGGAGGAAATAACTCGCGTAGTAGCGGTAAGTGTGCTCTGCATGATCATCAAAATTCGAACACGTTAAAGATCATATGAGTCTATTAGCAAAGTTGTAAGAGAAGGACAGGTTCCCGGATATTCCTTTGTGTCCTTCTCACTGGTGGGCATCTCTATAAGAAACTACAGGTATACTATGTTTATGAAACGTAAAACAAAATTCAAACATTTTAAATACTTGGCCATGTTATAAGACCTGAACATTGTGCTATTTAAAGCTGTACAGTCCCTATTTTAACTGGTAATAACTCATGAATATGAATGAGTCACGTGTGAAGTAGTTTCAAACCGACAAACACCCCAAAAGTCGGTATATAAGGAGAAATCGATACGTAAAATTTTATATTTTTATTTAGCCTCCGTACAGGTAACATCGATAAATATACGGCTCCAGAATATATGTGATAACAAAATAGTTGCCCGGAACAGGATTTGAACCACAGCCTTGCACTTGTAAGATTTGAAAGATGTACGCTGAACCTCTAGACCACTGCTCTTTATTGGTATTTTGTAGCATTTTTAACACTAAATAGGCATTACGTACACAAAGCGCGCGCACAAACTCATCAAGCGCTAAAGAACAAGTCGAGATATGGTTGATTTGAGGCGAAGTATTAGTTTCATATTGATAAGATACAGTATTAAACCAGGCAATGTTAATTTACACGTGCGACAATATGGACTGCATATTTATTGATCCATCTTTAGTTGCGTTCAAATATGTTAAGTTATTTTGGCTCATAATATATGGTAGTTAGTATACTGTTTTCTCAAGTAGCGTCGTAGTTCAGGGGATAGAGCACAGGACTTGAAATCAGAAGATCGTGTGTTCGAGCCCCGAAAGAAGCTAACTTTTTATTTTTGTAAAAATTACTGTTACCTGTGTATAGGTACGATGTGCACTGGTCGATATATATACAGTAAATGATTTCCTTCACTATATTTGCTCGCTTAAATACCCGATTTCGACATGAGCTGGTGAACATGAAGTTACAAATAAAGACACGCCTACAAAGAAGAAATCGATTGATATAGGGACTCTGTAGCTTTAAGGACATATTCGTTAATATTTCCCATCGCTACTTGGTCATTGAAAAGGCATGGGAATCTTGTTTATTTACTGACTGCATGCTCCATGACCGATCAACTCAGGTATATAAATTGAGGCGCGCTTGTAGTTTTTTCTTTGTGTTACATTGCTACATTAAATATTTTCTATGGTAAGAAAAGCTAAACACAACTTTGTAAAGCATATTCATAATTTAGCTAGTTTAAACACAAAACTTGTCTGATATTTCTTTATTGTTTCTACAACAAGAATGATAGCAAAGCATTAAATGAACAACTTTCTGTTGAGTGTTTATATTTTACTGCACACAAAAAGGCTTTATTGGGTGGGCCTCATAATCTGAATCAAAATTGAATATCACAATGTTCTCATGAAATTGCACGGCTAATAGTGGTTTACAGTTACCTATAGACATTCTCTCCACTCCCAACCTCTCCCCCCCCCCCCCCGCCCCCCCCCCCCCCCCCAAAAAAAAACACCAACATACAATAGGCTCGAAATCAAGAAAAAAATCAACTTGTTTAAATAAGAATACAGATGAGTTCACTACGGGTAATTCGTCAATTGTGCCCCCTCCCCCTCCACCCCCCCCCCCCCTCCCCCAAATACAATATGCTCGAAATCAAGAAAAAATTTTTTGTTTAAATAAGACTACAGATGAGTTCAGTACGAGTTATTCGTCAATTCTGACGTCATGTGTTTACAACTGTATCAACCGTATATCGATTAAACTGAGGCATGAACTATATGCAAGAAGATTTCGGTTTATTTTGTGTGTGTGTGTGCGTGTGTGTGCGTGTGCGAGTGTGTGCGCGTGTGTGTGTGCGTGCGTGTGTCCTTGGGGAGGATGGACTGGGTATGGCGGAGTAAGCAAGTAATTAATTATTTTAAATTGTTAGTTGCCCCGACCACCCCCAACCCATCCTCCCAACACCCACCCATCCCTTATCTGAAAAGCTCCTACGCCAACACTGCTTTATAGTATCATGAGAGATAATACTCACTACTGGTAGTCATTTAAAGCTGAAGCTGAGACATACACTATATTTAATGATCATTTAGGGGCCTAATTTATGTAAAGTGGATGATTAATTTAAAAGATCGAGTTCACTCTAGGTTAGTGTTGCTTATATTCACCAGACGATATATACATAGATGCTAGTGTGCATAAGCTATACAACGGTCAAGTGTTTTACGACATATATCGGTGAAGATGAGTATACACATTACGTTACAAACAATGCGTAGCCAGGATGTGTAAAGGATGCGATACTCTAAAAAAAAAACACCAATAAATTGATTTTTATTCATGTAGCTGGCTCATAATTTGTTTTACACGCAAGTATTATATGATTTTGAATATATACAAGGCGTGATTTTCTTAAAACGTATTTATGTCGATCTTCTGATGGAAAACATATGGATTTTCTCTCCTCTCCCCTTTGTCAAAATTTCCTGGCATTTGCGATACATTTTTAACGAGCTTCCTGTTATTTATTATTCATTCATCGTGCCAATATATATATTCTAACATATCGACGTCAACTTTCCCAATTTGCCTAGTTCCACCATTTGCTCGAAGCAACTGTTTGAACATTTTGTCAGATTTGGTCTTCTTGGTTATATTAGCATTTTTCATTTGGTTGGCGAACTGTTATGTCACGCTGCCTTCCCTCTGCAATTAGTGTCATTCTCGTTACCTGTTTGATAGAAATAGTTACGTTCTCTCTTACGTTTGCGAATAAATGACTTCACTTACGTTAATTGACTTTACATTTGATACGTCGTGTAAAACTATTTTAAATAAAACTAGAGTAAATATAGATACAAAACTCGAACAGGAAAATCAGCATTCAAGGACGAATTTGTTTCTACACAAACGATCAAGACGTTTGTATTTACAATCAAGCGTCGAAGATGATCAAGACTATAAAATGGTATGTTGATGAATTAACGTATTTTTTATGGAAGGTGGCCAGATGTAGGCCGAAATACTCATGGTTAGGATGTCAATAGAAGCTATACAATAATCGTGACATATCGACGAGTCAACGTTGATGAAAATCTTGCAGAAATCCTATTCATTGTGCCTTAATGATACAGTGCGGACCTATGATGCCATTGCGTTCGGACGCTGTGGTTTCTATAGGACCCTATATCTCATTTGTTAATGATAATACTTAACAGAAGGAATTATTTCAAATGACCTTAACATTATTATGCGTTCTATATTTTACTTTTAAAGCGTTGAAGTAAACCTAGGTGTCATGGGTTGACGTAACGATAACATCGAAAGAAAATCTGGTGCCAATAATTTAGTTGATAATGTATATATACTCTTTAAACGGTATAACAACTACTTGATGGATTCACAACTAATTTCTATCATATCTATAATTAATACATACTAACAAGCGGGGATCTAAAAAAGCAGAACAAGTCTCCAGGTATGTCGATTTCTAAATTACGCAAACAACGTTATTAAGCCCGTTTTATTTCTAATGCTAGAACCAGCACCACTGCTTCCTGTCCTACTAGAACTTGCACCACTGCTTCCTGTCCTACTAGAACCTGCACCACTGCTTCCTGTCCTACTAGAACCTGCACCACTGCTTCCTGTCCTACTAGAACCTGCACCACTGCTTCCTGTCCTACTAGAACCTGCACCACTGCTTCCTGTCCTACTAGAACCTGCACCACTGCTTCCTGTCCTACTAGAACCTGCACCACAGCTTCCTGTCCTATTAGAATCTACACCACTGCTTCCTGTCCTACTAGAACCTGCACCATTGCTTCTTGTCTAACTAGAATCTGCACCACTGTTTTCTGTCCTACTAGAACCTGCACCACTGTTTTCTGTCCTACTAGAACCTGCACCACTGCTTCCTGTCCTACTAGAACCTGCACCACTGTTTTCTGTCCTACTAGAACCTGCATCACTGCTTCCTGCCCTGCTAGAACCTGCACCACTGCTTCCTGTCCTACTAGAACCTGCACCACTGTTTTCTGTCCTACTAGAACCTGCACCACTGCTTCCTGTCCTACTAGAACCTGCACCACTGTTTCATGTCCTACTAGAACCTGCACCACTGTTTTCTGTTCTACTAGAAACTGCACCACTGCTTCCTGTCCAACTAGAACCTGCACCACTGCTTCCTGTCCAACTAGAACCTGCACAACTGTTTTCTGTTCTACTAGAAACTGCACCACTGCTTCCTGTTATACTAGAACCTGCACCACTCATTATACAAGATTGCCTGTAACTGTACTATTTATTGTATTTTTTTATTAGATATTGTTTGTAGCATTTTTACAGGTCATTTTCATGCAACCATGCAGCCAATAAGCACGTTTAAAGTACAGATCCATGAAAATTCATTAAAATGAAGGGGTGGGGTAGAAAAAAACTTTTAAAAAACATAGAAAAGGGTATATTTTTTGCCAACTAAATATTTTTTTTTAATGTATTAAACCGCATAAAATATTTGCATATCGACACTAACCATACCGAAGCGATGAACTCAAATTCAGAGTTTACCTCAACATCTTTTTCAAAACAGACATAAGCGGCTTTTTAACATATTTTCAGACAGATGTAGACTGTCGGTTACTGACATTTTTGCCAAACAATGTATGCAAAGCCCTCAGAAATGAATAAAACTTACTAGATATACCTTTAACTGTGTCAAACATGTGCATTACAGGCCAATTATTTTTACCAGGTGTCAGGTATGGCTAATTTTGTGTCCACAACCCTTAATAAAAGAATTTAAAATACCTATATCGCATCATAAAACTTTGAAATATTTAAAAACCATGAAAATAGTTATAAGAAAAGTCAAAATACACCATAATTCAACATTTCTCACACTTTAAAATCATTGTGTTAGAAAAAAAGTATGTCAACTTTCACTTTTACCCTATGCAGAATCTAGCCTATAGGTTGCAGAAAACCAAATACTTTCCCATAGACCTTCTGTTGCACCTGTCAGCTAATATCTCAAGAATTAAACACCAGATTGTCTTTAAAATACCTTATTTCAAAGATATTCCCATCACAAAGCCTTTGAAAGTGTAAAAAAGACAACTTTTCCAGCTCAACCTCTCTGCACATGTTTGTGTTTACAAACACTATTGAATCCGTACTGAATATTGACATGTAATTTCAATGGATGTTAAATTTTCAAAAACATGAACAAATATTTTTTTATTTAATTTAGTGATCCTAGCTGATGGGGAATATTTTACCTATAGTTTATCCTTCCTGAAAATGCATATTGAATATTTCAAATATCTGCTGACCTCTGTGAACTTTCACTTCTGTACTGTATCGTTCACAACAAAAGGCGGGGATTAAGCCAGGCTATATTAAGCTGTACGCAGCCTTAAGCAAATAAATGCAGAAACCTTCGGCGTTTATTGTACGTAATGTTTTCTGACGTCATGTACGTAACGGTATCTGACGTCATAAAACAAACAAAAAACAACAACTTGGCGGCGTAACATTCTGCAAAATAGATAATAACTGTAATTCATACAGAAAATGTGGATAATCTACATGATCAATAGCATATTATGTCAGTGCCTTTCACTATCAAGTTTATTAGACTCGGCACGAAAACGAAAAATGGCTCGGCAGAGACTCGACATTCTTCGTTTTATACGCCTCGCCTACTAAAAATAAATATAAAAGTCTAACAGGAAAGTGTATTTACACTGTCCTGTTTTAATGGGATGACAGTAGGGTAAGTGTGAGGTTTGTTGCACCCTGGAACTGGTTTAAAAACCCCAGTGGCCTACTTTGCCACTGACCGTTCCAAGGCAGTTGCCCTATTGTCAACCCTTTTTGTGTTTGTGATGTCGTTTGCATTTATTATTACTTTTGCCTTCTTGTTTGTCTGTTTGCGTGTTTGTTTCTGTGTTTTATGGTTTACTGTCCTCTTTGAATGCTACTTTCCCTGTCCGATCTTTTTATATTTCTTTCTACTTTAAGTCGTCAATGTCTTACATTTTTACTTGCTTTTTCTAGCTTATGTTTCATACAATTGTTTATTACATAAAAAACGCCAGATAAATCAGAAGCGCCTAGGATATTGATATATATTACAGATACATGTTACGGAGATATATACATATATCTGTAAAGATGAGAACTAGTCTAGACTCTCCATATAAGCCATATAATAAATACTGGATGGAGCAACAAACACAAACAAGAGGGAAAAGTAGCAGACTCGGTTTTATTGAGTTTGTTTATGACAGGTAATATATTTGCGACACCTCTCACACCCCACTTGGGTTAATGTTTGAGTTAGGGATTGGGTTATCGCTAGTTCACAAACCCAAACTGTCCACACTTTGGACATGACACGTTTGCATGCATCCAATTAAGTAAATGCCTGTAAGTTAATAATACACGATACTATATAATTGACCCAATCCCCTTTCTCCGATTGGCTAAATTTCATCACATGACCAACGACAGAATGCAATTCTTTGGAAACTGATTTCCACTTGTTATTTTACTATTTGAAAAAAATGTTATAAAACAATATAACATTTCGATCAACGATGAACCAATGTTGTCACATCATGATGAGTGTGTTTCTTGAGAAAGGCATTTTTAAACCGAAAATTGGATGAGAAATAATACTTAAAAATGCATTAAAATGGTAGTGAATGTTTTGTATGCAGTGTATTATGGAATAATTGTTTATGTTCATAATTTGTTCTACTGAATTATCTGAATTATACAGTTATTCTTGATATTAAGCAGAAACGCTTTCCTTGTCTGTTAAATGTGGACGTATACCGGGCTGTTCTGTGTATCAGTTTTCCTTGTCTGTTAAATGTGGACGTATACTGGGCTGTTCTGTGTATCAGCTTTCCTTGTCTGTTAAATGTGGACGTATACTGGGCTGTTCTGTGTATCAGCTTTCCTTGTCTGTTAAATGTGGACGTATACTGGGCTGTTCTGTGTATCAGCTTTCCTTGTCTGTTAAATGTGGACGTATACTGGGCTGTTCTGTGTATCAGCTTTCCTTGTCTGTTAAATGTGGACGTATACTGGGCTGTTCCGTGTATCAGCTTTCCTTGTCTGTTAAATGTGGACGTATACCGGGCTGTTCCGTGTATCAGCTTTCTTTGTCTGTTAAAAGTGGACGTATACTGGGCTGTTCTGTGTATCAGCTTTCCTTGTCTGTTAAATGTGGACGTATACTGGGCTGTTCCGTGTATCAGCTTTCCTTGTCTGTTAAATGTGGACGTATACTGGGCTGTTCTGTGTATCAGCTTTCCTTGTCTGTTAGATGTGGACGTATACCGGGCTGTTCTGTGTATCAGCTTTCCTTGTCTGTTAAATGTGGACGTATACTGGGCTGTTCTGTGTATCAGCTTTCCTTGTCTGTTAAATGTGGACGTATACTGGGCTGTTCTGTGTATCAGCTTTCCTTGTCTGTTAAATGTGGACGTATACTGGGCTGTTCTGTGTATCAGAGTCTGTTTTCCGAGAATGTTAAAACACCATAGTAATGTTTGAGATAATTAAAAGTAGGACACGGTTTCTGAATTCCTATATATTTTTTCCCTTCTCTGTGGCGTGGCTCGAAATACACTGAACAATGTGTAGAGTTACTAACAATTATATAATATAATAATTGTAGCCTCTGTCTATATGTGATCCTATGGATAGGAGTAAAAGTGAAGATGTTAATTGTTTTATGTCTTGCCGACTTTAAATACAATTAACTTGAACATTCGTTCTCAGTCAATATTGCTATAAGTCAGGTCCATAGAAATATATATCGACCTCATCATTGTACATTGTGTAATAATACAGACTTAGAAGATGAATATAATTTTATTTTAATTTGTCCTTAGTACGAAAAATTACGCAAACTATATGTTAAACAATAGTATTACAGACTTCCAAGTGTTTTTAAATTTATTCAGCTGATGCAATCTTCAAGCCAGCAAGAGCTTTTTAGATTATCTAGGTTTTTTAGGGAAGTATTTATTATTCGCAATACTGCAATGTATAATGAGTAAAAAATGTATGTTCATCCTCATTGGACATGACATGTAAACTATTAAAACATAAAAGTTTACATGAAACTATGTAATAGGACTAGTTAAATCATTATAACAGGGTAAATACGTGATCCAGAGTGAATGTGTGAGACATTTCGGGCGTCAGAGTGAATGGGTGAGTTGTATGAGTGTATAGTATGCATGATTTGTGTGTTTGTACTTTTTCATTGTTTAATGTAAAAATTGCATTGACCTGTCACATATTAACAAATTTAATATGTATTTATATGACGAGAAAGATTTGTTTAAGTCATAAATAAAGAATATGTTGTGTTCTGTTCTGTTCCTCATCACAAACTATTATTGTTTTCTGCGAATGAAATAATTGCATAACTTGAGAGGAAACTGCAAAGACAAGTTGACAGGGTTTCAAAGAAATTAACACTATAAACTATTTTAATTGGAGATCGACATAGAGGAAATTTCCAAATGTCAAAAACTACGCTGGAGGTTATATGATTGACTGAAGAATGGAAAACTACTATATATAATTGGTTGCTAATTGCGTCACACACAGAAAACATACGCAGTTGATAACTTACGTATTAGTTTGGGTCTAATCGTGGAGTAAAAATGTTTCGATACATCTCGAAATGTCTATAGGATCAGAAGATGGACACACTTTGCCTGTACTGTTGTGTTATACTAGGGATTGAGTTATTATTATTATTGTTTTCTGCGAATGAAATAATTGCATAACTTGAGAGGAAACTGCAAAGACAAGTTGACAGGGTTTCAAAGAAATTAACACTATAAACTATTTTAATTGGAGATCGACATAGAGGAAATTTCCAAATGTCAAAAACTACGCTGGAGGTTATATGATTGACTGAAGAATGGAAAACTACTATATATAATTGGTTGCTAATTGCGTCACACACAGAAAACATACGCAGTTGATAACTTACGTATTAGTTTGGGTCTAATCGTGGAGTAAAAATGTTTCGATACATCTCGAAATGTCTATAGGATCAGAAGATGGACACACTTTGCCTGTACTGTTGTGTTATACTAGGGATTGAGTTATTATTATTATTGTTTTCTGCGAATGAAATAATTGCATAACTTGAGAGGAAACTGCAAAGACAAGTTGACAGGGTTTCAAAGAAATTAACACGATTTCTTCCCTTATATAAACTATTTTAATTGAAGATCGACATAGAGGAAATTTCCAAATGTCAAAAACTACGCTGGAGGTTATAGGATTGACTGAAGAATGGAAAACTACTATATATAATTGGTTGCTAATTGCGTCACGCACAGAAAACACACGCAGTTGATAACTTACGTATTAGTTTGGGTCTAATCGTGGAGTAAATATGTTTCGATACATCTCGAAATGTCTATAGGATCAGAAGATGGACACACTTTGCCTGTACTGTTGTGTTATACTAGGGATTGAGTTATTATTATTATTGTTTTCTGCGAATGAAATAATTGCAAAACTTGAGAGGAAACTGCGAAGACAAGTTGACAGAGTTTCAAAGAAATTAACACGAGTTCTTCCCTTATATAAACTATTTTCATTGTAGATCGACAAAGAGGAAATTTCCAAATGTCAAAAACTACGTTGGAGGTTATAGGATTGACTGAAGAATGGAAAACTACTATATATAATTGGTTGCTAATTGCGTCACACACAGAAAACCCACGCAGTTGATAACTTACGTATTAGTGTGGGTCTAATCGTGGAGTAAATAATTTTTGATACATCTCGAAATGTCTATAGGATCAGAAAATGGACACACTTTGCCTGTACTGTTGTGTTATACTAGAATGCACATACTTTCACATAGTATCATGTTTGAACCCGTTTGAGTGGTTGGAACATATTCACAAACATTGTACACATCAGGTAAGGTTCTTGTGAAGACGATTGTTTCAAGGTTTTGGCTGTCGGATCGACCTATTTCTTCTTCTTTAGGATCCCCTCTTTATCAGAACATCTATGTGAAATTTGAATAAACTTAATTGCTTATATACATCTACGTTAAACATCGTTTTTTAAATCTATAAACTTCTGATCCCTGGGGCGGAGTCAAACTTTTCACCGAGGAGAAAAATCAGAAAAACTTGACATGTATGTACCTTACAGCATTACAATAACGTCAGTTGTTAATAATTTAAATCCAATTACCAATCAAACCAATAGGATACCTCTAAAAAGCAATAGCACGTATTATATTAACACCTACTGTCAATGTACTCCGACAACAACAGGGTGGAGATATCTAAGTTCTGGGTTATGTTAAATCTAAATGTGAATTGAAAAAATCCATAAAAATATATTCTATAGTTTGTATTATATCTTCTGTTATTTCAAAATGTAGGCATTCTGCCAATGAGTTCACAAATATCAATACATACAGAATTACATGATATACAGTTCCGGTAACTGACAATGTATTGGTATGCATAAACTGACGTGATACATGTTATGGATTCATATATAAAAGAGGTGTTTTTTTTTAAACAATATGAAAAGAACAAAAGAAAAAAAAAAAATCAACGAAACAAAAGAAAACGTACATTGAGATAAATAATTATAGAACATAAACAGAAACATTCCAATTATATTGAAAAAATATATTAATAGTATTCAGAGTGAAGAAATGTGGGTTATTTATTGTACGTTTCTTAAATCTCTTAAAAATGTATGTGGATATATTTTTTATTGTTTTAATCTTTTCTGAAGGGAGAAGCTCAATAAATTTAGGAACATTTGGTCGTTTCCAATAAAAATTATGTATACGATCACATCTAAATTATTAATATAAAGGACATTCCGATACAAAATGGAATTCATCTTCTACGGAATTACAGAGTTGACATTTTCTTTCTTCTCTAGGTATTTTATGTGGTTTATGCCATCGGCCTGTTTCTATCATTAGCCGATGGGAATATAATCTTAGTTTAGTTAAGGCTATTCTAAATTTCTTTATAGTCCTATGTCTAAATTTGTTTGACCTTCATGACCTCGACTGGATACAATACAACACGCGGTGTGGTGACTTTGATGACCCCGAGTGGACACAATACATGTACTCGATAGTTTATTACCTACCGGCCGATTCTAAAAAGACGATGAAATTGGAAAACTTCCGAACATGATAACTACAAAGAATATTGCAGTCGGTTAAACAGGGGCTGTTCATGAACAGAAGTGAAAAATGCTTGCTACAGTTCACACCCTCTATCCACGGGTTGAGCAGAACTCAATACGTGTAGTACGAAAATTTAAAAAAAGTATGAAAGAAGAAATTCGGAAATCGCCGACCACGATAACAATTATTCTTTTTGCAGTCTCGGTTTGATTGAGACTATTCATGAGCCATCCCGAAGATAGTATTCATATGACGGTAAACATGGAACCTTTAGTTCGGTAAAACTATTCTAAAAAGCATTGACTAAATATATTTTCTGCTTCTTTTAAGGTGTTGGCTATTTTCAGTTATGACGGTTATTTTGAAGGTCCGATTAACTTATGTTTTTACTTATGTTAGGTACATCTGATTACAGAAAAATCCATATACAATTTGATCAAAATTGTTAGGAGGTTTCAATGAAGTTGTCGTTAATGCAGACACCGAAGACATCGACGAAGTTTATACCAATAATAAAAAATAAATAAATACCCACCTCCCACAAAGAAAATCAAAACGCGCGATCTCATAAGCCATGGGGACGCTTGACCAGTCGAGTTAACGTTCAGGATTGGGTCGTCGTTTTAGTGTATGTATCAGCACGTGTGGCAATGCTTTAGGGAGAATATTCTGTGTCAAACATATTTGTCAGATAATATATACTATTTTAAGATGCTATTTGTAAATAAAGATTTTAAATTTTACAAATTATGTCTGGCACGACTATAGAACTCTGCTATAGGGAAGCACCTATACTGTTCAAATATGATGAAGAAATATGAAAAGATCGGACAGGAAAAGTAGCACTCAAGGAGGACAGTCAACCACAACACACAGAAACAAACACGCTAACAGACAAACAAGAAGGCAAAGGTAATAATAAATGCAAACGACATCACAAACACAAAAGGGTTGACAATAGGGCTATCGCCTTGGAACGGTCAGTGGCAAAGTAGACCACTGGGGCTTTAAACCGGTTCTAGGGTGCACCAGACCTCACACTTACCCTACTGTCATCCCATTAAAACAGGACAGTGTAAATAAAGAAATCCCCGCGATGATCTAATCTCTAACCAACAAGGCAGCATCAATAGACAATATAAGTAAAACACAAATATGCTCTTGTAAATATAATACAAAAAAAACGATAGCTCTTGTAAATATAATACAAAAAAATCGTTAGCCTTGAAAGCCACAATGAAGGTACTCAATGACTTGGCAGAAGCCAGAGCAACAAGAGAATATACCATTAAGGGCATGACAAGAAAGATATTAGACAAACATCAAACGCCACAGTCCCAATGGGTTTTAGGTAGACGTCATCATAGGGTCCACAGCCTGTCCGGTCATCATGCAATTAAAGAGGAAAGCATAGTGGCGAACTGTAAAAGGGTCCACCACCAAGCACGACCACCAAGTGTCCTAGTAGTAACATCCATGAAGTGCATCTACTTTACTGTTATACTTTCTGTATGAAAGGTGTAATAACTAACAAGCTTCATTAAACCACATTACGTGGTCCGAGTATTAACTTTCATACCCCATCCAACCCCTCCTTCAAGAAGCGAAAACGGGATTGACTGGAGTAAGAAGTAAAACCTTAATTTCGGCTTAAAAAGTGTGCATATTGTAAAATTAAAACATTTAATAGGTAATATTTAACATGTAATGACATTTCTTTTCAGTAAAAACATGTTTTTATATATGTGTTATTGTCGAAATATCCCTTATACAATCCTGCTAATGTAAGCTTTGCCATCGCTTAATGGCATTAAAGCGGGATCACGGAATGAGGACACTTAAATGTAACTGTATGATATAAGCAAAACATATTTAAAACATGTTTGCAACACTATATTTTCATTTGAAAGAGTATATTTTTTATCAGCTCTGGGAGTAACTCTTAAGCAAATCTTAAAGTAGTAACAAAAACGGTCTATAATCAACGATACAAGTATATGAATTGAAATGAATTGGAGTTTTTTAGTCGCACCGACAGCTTAGGTATATGCGACTTTCCATCAGAGGTAGAACCACCGACGTTTTGCAAGACAGCTGGATAGCTTCCTCACATACAGATTGGGCAAGTAAACTCTAACGACTCGGCCCCACAAGTATATGAGGAACCATTACTCAATTTTAAAAAAGTAATAAATGTGCGGTCGATAGGGTGTGAAACGGTCATAAAGCTACAGACTCAATCACGTACAATAATAACTTATGAAATTAATGTTTAGTGTTTATTTACAGCGTAATAAAGCTCTCTCGGGCAAGACATATGCACTTTGTCTATTAAAGGGCGTGGAGGCGATCTTAAGTGGTTTCCGTTTTGATTATGTAATGACCGGACAGATTGTGGACCCTACGATGTCTAAATCCTGAAAGGACGGTAACGTTTGATATTCCAATCTAGCCCTGCACAGAATGGTTTATTTTCTTATTGCTCTGGCTTCTTCCAAGTCATTAATTACTTGCTTTGTGACTTTTTATGGGGGGTGCGTTTCAAAATGTTTCGTAAGGGTCCCATGCCTAGTTAGGGAATTCCTCACGGGTGTATGTCTCACACCCAGTGTTTTACGTGTGCCTCTGTTTTGTGAATTTATTTGGTTATGCATTATGCACACTTAGGTTTATATTTAATTTGTATTTATATAACCAAATAACAGACAATGCAAGTATATTTCTGTCTGTCTATACGCACTGTATATAAGTAGGTTAACGATCTTACCAGGAAAACAATATCGTTTTCAGCCCGAGGGCCTTCTTCATTTGCTATAAAATCTTCAACCTATTCCTTTTATAGCGTTTTTAGTTCAATATATTATTTATAATGATTTAAAAATCATTGTCATATGGATTGGATTTTTCGTATCTTTGTAACTCACGTACCAAGGTGGTAGTTACATTTTGCTGACTGTATACTCTAATAATGTCACTTTCTGGTGCATATTGTTAGCAAGAGAAATATTTAATGTGTCGTTTATACGGAACTAAATCCCGTTTCTCTTCGTTTGAGATCTGGGTTGGTACCAGATTATATTGTCAATCGTAATCACATCACAATTACGTTATATATGGCTTGACGCTGGGTTAGTACCAGACTATATTAAGTCAGCCGTGTACTCACTTTAAGATTAATTTTCTCTTCTTTTTAGTTACTGTTTCATTTCCTAAATATAGCCTATACTAAAAAGGCAAGACTGACGCTGGGTTGGTACCAGACTATATTATGTCAGTCGTTAATCACATAAAGTTACGTTATATTTTGGCTTGACGCTGGGTTGGTACCAGACTATATTAAGTCAGCCTTTACACCACATTAAAGTAAATTGCCTCTCCTTTATATCTATTATTTGTTTTCCTAAGAATAGCCTATATTAAATAGGAAAGCTGACGCCGGGTTGGTACCAGACTATATTAGGTCAGCTGTTTAAATGTTTATCAATATAATGTTTGAAGTAGTAGTGTTATTTTTTAAGTACATATATTACTGTCAGTCGGGGTTAGTGTCCGTTTTTCCGGGGTTCGTACCCGTTTATTATCGCTATTCACGGGGTTAGTACCCGATTTTCATTAAACAGAATAGCTTCTAACAGTATCTATTTGTACTTCAAAAATACGTGCTTAATTTGGTTTTTACCAAATTGTTCCCAATGAATTATTCAGAATGAATAAGCATTAGGTCAATAAATATTATTTGATAACTATTGTTTTAGTTGTATTTGCCAAAGGTAGGAGAGTACCTAATAAATTAAGAACCAACAGTCAGAATGAAAACATTCGACTGCATTTCGTAACTAAGTCCGTCTCGATATATAGTCAGTTTTTAAATTGATCTCATCCAATTGATTACCTAATGTTTTTCACACCTGGTGAGAAACTCTTTACAAATCCCGCGGTAGGTACTTAATCAGCTGTTGCATGATGTGCCCACAACACGTGTCTAATCGGGGCAGCCGACTGACATATTTCGCTAACTATCCTCATTACACCATGCCGTTAATATATTCTTTGATCTCTCCAAATTATATGGTTTTAGTCTGAGAGAGTTCTTTTTTGTATGGGTATACATAATTTGTTGATAACATGACATAAATGTATTTGTCCATCGCTATTCAGCAATGTTACTTGTTTTGCAACTTAAAGGTGAAATATAGCGTGTCTTTTGAGCATATATTCAGAAATATATGTATATAATATACAATCTGTTCAAATATTACACTTATTGGTAGTCCCGTTTTCTCACAGTAGCCAATTTTATCTCATAGCGCACACGCTTCGAGTTTCGCCCTTTTTGAAGACAGGTAAGTGTCACGTGATCCTGTGACGTCATTGGTACCAAACGATTAGCGGGGTCGCATTGAGTTGTATAGTATTGTCTATGTAGGATTACGTTTTATGGTACGTGTTAAAAATGCCGTGTGCTGTAGCTGGGTGTCAAAGTGGGCATAAAAAAGGACAATCTAATAACATCAGTTTCTTTCGTTTTCCTAATCAGGTTAATGATAGATTAAGATTTGAAGTGTGTGTGGACCGCTGTCGACGAAAATCGCCCGTCGCGTCAAAAAAATGGGAACCTTCGAAAGACGCGCGAGTTTGTAGTAAACACTTTGAGCTGGATTAGTGGCAAGTCCATCCTTTGGTTTCATTTTCATTGAATTTGGAGGACAAACGGCCATGCAGTTTAAAAACAACAGCGATACCAACAATATTTTCTTACAAAAATGAGAAGTGCCTAACCTCTTTTTCAAAAGATTGCTAAAAAGGTTTAGCATATAAATGTAAATGAATTCGGTGAAATAAACACTGTGTCGTTGTTTCAATATAAATTTTGTAGTATTTTTTTTAAAATTATACACCTTCTTCTTCCAATAGTGTTATAGATGTATATAGAGATATATCGGTCTCTCGATTTGAAAATAATGACAAAATGTTTCCTGGATGTCTATTAAAAGGCAGAAAATTGATAATGTTACTAGCTATTATATTAGTTCAGTAATGTTGCATGGCAAAACAACAACAATAACGGCTTTTACCTCATGCAGTAAGTAAACTGAGTGCTTTACAAGCATATATATATACTTTATATTCTAAATCAAAAATTTGATTTGTTAGGTCTGTTTTTTCGATCTCTACATGTACATAATACATAATGTCGTGCTCATAATACATTTGACTATATTATTTAGATCATAGTATTTTTCGCTCTTCGTGCGCGATGAACTAATTTCTCACGCATCATATATCCGTCTTGTGCAATACGCGGCTCGCCGCGGCGGTATTGCACCGCTCACGGCATTGCAATATACAGGAAATGTAGGCATATCATAAAACTACGTTTCCCTAAATGGTGTGTGCTTTTGTCTTATACCGACGTATGTACCCTGATTAGGCTGTACTTCAATAGGGCACCGCAATAGTTTAGTCGGTGTGTGGTATATTGTTAGTTGGGGGCACGTGGAGAAAGCGTGTCATACTGCAAATCCGAATCTCATACACCACTATAGAGTGTTTGGAGGCTTATGGAATATAGAATACTATAGAAATTAGATGCTGTTTCATTTATTTATTTATCAATTATACTTACTAGACTCTAAATATATTTTTTTCAATGTCTACTTTTCGGCAAAAATAAAGTCCTTAATCTGACGCTCGTATTAATGTAAAAGTATTAGACCATGTTCATTTATTCGGAATATACTGCATTTCGCGCTTAGTGTAAATGTACCGAGATATTGCAAGGTTGCTGGTGATTTACAGTCAGAATTTCGATGAAAACAATGCCAACACGACCAAGCTCTTCATTTGCACCTGCACCGCGTTCAACTTCCTCATCGGTTCATCCTCAGACAGATTATGGCTCAAAATCGTAAATTTTGCACATTGTGCACCCGTCTTCTCATGGGCATTTCATCTGACTCAGCATCAAAGTCGCTATACACTATACTGTTTTTGCGTGCTTTCCCTATGTACAAATGGTTTCGTTTTGTTCCCAATGACGTCACTACCGGTTTTACGAGGAAGAGTTTTCCCCCTTTGATTTTTTTTCAATTTTTTAGCGAAGCCTGTTCGTCTTTTCGGTTTTTATCTTTAAAAACATATTATCACTAAACATACATCAATAGCATAGTAAACATCGTATTTATAATGATATTTAATAATTAAAAACATATCAACAACGGATTTGTTGATTTAGGACAAATGTCATCTTTAACATACGTTCCAACTATTATCCCTCCTATGAAATTCACAGACAAACAATGTCGTAAAATACGAGTAGTTTGTGAATCTTTAAGTTATAATTTAAATAATAAAATAAGGCCTCATAACCGTGTCAGCATTTTAAGGATATTTCCTTATACGGATTTCTACATGTTTGCCTCCCTTGTTTATATATGCCGCCATTTATTTTGGAAAATCATTATTTTCAATGTTTGTTCTCTTTATTTATGTTTATAAGGCTTTTGTAGATTGTTATTCATATATACATGGTTATTTTTGTGTAGAAGGTAGAAGACATCACAAACATGAAAAGGTATGACAATAATGCTAATGTTTTTGTACGATCAGTAGCACAATAGTACGCTGGCGGTTTAAACCAAGATCTAGGGTGCACAGTTCCTGACACTTACACTAACGTCATCCACAAACACGCGTCAATGTAAATAAAAAAATCCCCGCCAGGCTATGCCCTCTAACAAAATGGAGCATTAATAGGAAGTATAACACACATGATATTATGTATATATACTCACCAAAAAAAGGAAGTACTATTCCTTTTTTGCTGGTATTCTCATAGGCCAGATTTTGAGGGCGAAGGACAGCTTAAACAGCGCCTTAATTAAAAAAAGTGTTGATGTTTGCAAGCACACTTCACTGAGTGCTAATATTCCATTAAACAGTTTAATTTTTTGCCAAGCACTACTTTTTTTATGGATGCTATGAAAACTTTAAATTGAGGTAATTTGATGACTTTTGATAATCAAAAGCCGCTACCTACACAATCGGTGTTGTGTTTTTGTGTGATTATTTTCAGAAGTAACGTATAGAGAATATTTTCTTGGACAGATTTAGGTAATTGTCGTAGATTTAATGAGTTTTTACCACAAATGCATGGTTTAAGAAAGCGGGAGATAACTCCCCTGTGTGTGTACTGAACTTTTGGAAAACATATTTTGTTTGGACAATTGGTGGTGATCTAATTATTCAATACACATCATTAATTAATTCCTGTGTTGCTGTCTATATAATAAAGGCAGGAAAAAATGGGTGCTTTTTACTTTTGCTCAGTATATGAATATAAAAAAGCACATAAACCCACAAAGCAAATACTGAATGAATTGCCAACAACATTAACAACAACAACAACAACAATAACAAAACACAATATCACGGGGTTGTCATCAGTTTTAGCACACGTTTGTTTGACGAGAATTTAACGACAGGAAGACAAGAAGTTATAAGTTCATTGCGGGGATTTCTTTATTTACCCTGTCCCGTTTTATTTGGATGACAGTATGGTAAGTGTGAGGTTTGGTGCACCATAGAACCTAGTTTAAACCCCACAGCGACCTCTTTTGCCACTGACCGTTCCAAGGCGGTAGCCCCATTGTCAACCCTGTTGTGTTTGTGATGTCTTATTTGGCCTTTTATTCATATTTAAAGTTGTTCTTTGTTTCCTTGTGTGTTTGTGGTTGACTGTCGTCCTTGAATGCTACATGTCCTGTTCGAGTTATATATCTATTTTTAAGAATTAGAAAATGTCGACGTTTAGACTGATATAAAAAAATTGACTAAAGCTATACATGTAATGTTTTAGTGCTGTAGTATGTGTACAGAATTAATATATACGCCTATGGTGCGTGCGTTCATATAATAAATACTGATAAAGGTGATCCTTTGGGAGCAACAAACACAATTAAGAGAATAAAGCAGCATATACCATAAAATCACCTCAACCCAAAACCTCTCTATCTCTCTTTCTCTTTCTATTTTCTCTCTCTATCAACCATTTCTACATTATATCTTTCTTTGATATATGGCATACTTGTATATGTAAATTACGCGTACATAGTTTATTGAAGATCGAGATGATTGTGGGACGCTTTGGATTCATTGTGATTTGAGCCGACCGTATTTGTGGGATTATGAAGACAAACACATTGTGACCACAAAAACCAAATGTTCCCACAAGAAGGTAATTTCGCTTAAACTACAGTTCTCTCTCTCTCTCTCTCTCTCTCTCTCTCTCTCTCTCTCTCTCAGACGCTCTTTCTTTCTTCCAGACTATCTCTCTCTCTACCTCCCTTTCTCTTTCTCTCTCTCTCTCTCTCTCTCTCTCTCTCTCTTAGACGATCTTTCTTTCTCCAAGACTCTCTCTCTCCCTTTTCAAACGACTACTAATTATTATCGATAAATTCGTACATGTTCACAATGCAGCAACACAATGTATCCAAATACCGTCAGTAGCCATAAAAGACAAACAAATCCTTGTCTTATATCATAAATAATGTTGTTCTTACTTGTCCTTTGGGATCAACGAGTCCTATGGTAGGTGATTTTGAAGTAGAATACCGCTAAAGCCTGTGTTAAAGGCGTGGGTGGTGTTGCTTCTGAAATTACCTCTCATGAACAGACTTAATAAAACCGAGTCTGCTTCTTTATACTCTTGGTTGTGGTTGCTTCTTCAAAAGGGTCTTCCGTATCAGTATTTATTTTTACAGTCAATACAATTATTGATGGTATTAATGCTGAACTATGTCGAAACCATTCGTGAACGAAATGGATTAAACACAAATCAAGTGGTTCCTTTCTAGAAATTTAGTCTAATTTTTCATGGTATCAAAATCTACGAGAGGAATGTGCAGCTCTGTCAAATTCCGACATTATGTCTTTACATCTGGCGTATAACATGTATTGACAAGGTTATTACTACGATTGTACATGTTTAGTAAGCTGTCTCTTCAATTTTACAAAAATATGTATAAAAGTCGAACAGGAAATGCAGCTTCCACAGAACACAGTAAATCCCAAAACACGCAAAAGGACAAACATGAATGATTAACAAAGAATAAAGGCATATGACGTCACAAATACAAAAAGGGTTGACAATAATGCAACCGCCTTGGAACGGTCAGTGGCAAAAAAAGCCGCTGGTGGTTTAAACTAGGTTTTAGGGTGCACCAAACCTCACACTGACTCTACTGTTATCCCAATAAAACAGGACAGTGTAAATAAAGAAATCCCCGCCATGAACTATTCTCTAACCAACATTAATAGGCAATATAAGTAAAACACAAATATGCTCGTGTATATACAGGCGCGTAGCTGGGTCCAAATTTGAGTTACGCACCTCTGCTAGTGGGGTCCGGGGGCATCCTCCCCCGTGATTTTGTTTTTGCCAGACGATCATAGGTGAGTTTGGCGTATATTAAATAGCAATTTTAAGCTTATTTTGACTGCTATTTTAATACACATTGAAATCAGAAGACAAAATTAAATCAAGTACGGCATACGTAACTTTAATACAACTCACCCCTCCCCTTCAGTTTTTATTGCGTTTTTCGCATTTTTGTTTTCGATTCTTATTTTTTTCTTACAAATAATTGTACGCACGAGCTTAGGTGCGTAAGCCCAGCTACGCGCCTGATATATAAATACAAAAGACAAACAATAGCCTAGAAAGTCACAAAGAAGGTACTCAATGACTTGGAAGAAGCCAGAGCAACAAGAGAATAAATCATTGAGGGTACGACAAGACAAAACTGCAGACACACATCAAATGTCACCGTCCTTCATAGGGTCCATAGCAATTTTGGCATAACCAAAAATGAGAAGAATGGTCCCATAGAGATCACAGCACCCAAACGTTATGTCACCGTAGATCCGCATTGTGCCACAAACAAAGAGCAAATTAATTATACGACAATGAAACACAAAGGGTGGTGAATACAGGGTTACCAACTTGGTACGGGATGTGCTGAAAGACGACGCCTTTTGCAGACATTCTGGGGGAGAATGTAATGTCACATATAGTGTGACAGGATATAGAAATTAATTGTTGTTCAATGTCAATACGAGCGTAAACTGAACCACATCGGTAGACCGTATACATGAAGCACCCCACATCGTTCCACATACACACCTTAAAGTCCAATTTTCCTAACTTTTAAATTCAAAATCTTAGAAAACATACTATGTTTAAATGTGAAATCTATTTCCAAGGATGATATACAAGCTGTCCTGCAGTTGGTCGTCATGTCATTCAACCGCAAGGCTGGCGTCACATTTTAAAGTCACAATATTAGTTATATATATGATATAATATGTTATTGCTATTTATAAGTTCAGGCGCACTCCTTGACAACAGAGAAGGTGATTCCTTGAATATATTGAAAGCTATCAGTTCTATGCAATCTAAGATCTCAAAATTTGAAAGTTCAATGGACTTGAAAGTGATGTTGAAAATCTCAATCCGCTGATGTAGATAGGGTTAATGAAATGCTTTCGGGGACCGTGGATAGGGTTAATGATATGAGTTCAGGGGCCGTGAATGAAGCTATGGACATTGAACGTAGAAAGTTTAATTTGGCTATATCAGGATTGTGTAGTGCAAATGACCCAGCATCAGCCCATGCTTCAAGTCTGAAGGGCTTACTGTAGGATGATTGTCTAAACATAACGGGCACGTTAGAGCTCAAGAATTGTATTCGAGTAGGTAACAGAGGACTTTTAATTGTGACTGTCGAATCGATTGAATCGAAAAGGCAAATTCTACAAAATGCCAAAAATCTTAGAATGTCCGAGATAATTGCTCACCAGACTGTGTATATACCGCCAGACCTCACACGTAATCAGCGCACTAGAGAACGTGAACTGAGAATGGAACTTAGAAGGCGTAGGGAGGCAGGTGAACGTAATTGAAGAATTTCTCGTGGTAAAATTATTGAGCGTGAAACATTGCTTAGAGGACCCCCGAATTCTGGAGGTGCATCCCCTGTCAGGAATGTTTCCATTCCTGGGGAAAAAAAGTAGATACTGTATCCGTACTTGAAAACGCGTTGAATAGTTCAGTTAAGTCAAATTGTTCAGTTAAAGATGATACATTTTCATCAGTTAATAGTTCCGTTAATAGTTCATTGTTAAGCTCAACGGTTAATGAACCTGTGGTTGATATTACATCGTTAAACAGTTCTTTCACTAACAGTGAATCTGAAGATTTAAGCTCGGCGGTTAATGAAGCTTAAGTTAATAACATATCAGTGAAAAGCTCTTTCACTCACAGGGGACGCTTCATATTTAAATGAAAGTGTGAATAATTTAAAATGTTCTAACCGAACGCTACGTTGCATCTATACAAATGCCTGTTGTCTTGTCAGCAAGCACCACGAGTTGATTTCTCAAGTTGATATCAACAAACCTGACATTATTGGTGTCACAGAGTCCTGGTTTAATGATAATATTGGGGAGTCCGAGTATTGTATTGATGGGTTTCATCAACCAATTCGCCAAGATAGATTGGATACAAAAGATGGCAGAGGTGGTGGTGTAGCGTTATACATTAAAGATACTGTACATTTTACCCAGATATATCCGGAAGATGCAAAGAATTATACGAATTCTGTATGGGTTGAGATTGATCAAGGTGGTGGTAAGGCAGTTGTTATTGGGCTTGTTTAAAGATCTCCTAACTCAAGTAAGGAAAATAACGAGATAATATATAAATGCATCCAGGAGCTGAGCAATAAAAAATTAATTCTTCTTGGTGACTTTAATTTTCCAGACATAGATTGGAACGAGGTCGAGGGGGCTATGACTTTCTTCAAACAGTTATGGACTGCTTTGTAGTGCAACATGTAGAATTTTCGACAAGAGAAAATAATACACTCGACATGATTCTTTCGTCGGATGCAAATATGGTCAGTAATTTACAGGATATTGGTAAGCTAGGAAGTAGTGACCATATTATTTTGCTTATGGAGTTAAATCTTTATATGAATGCTAAGGATAGCTTTGAAAAAGTATATGATTGGCCTAAAGCTGACTATACACAGATTAAGAATGGTTGAGCAATGTGGACTGGATAAAGATTTCGCAATTGTGATACACATCAGTGATGGGATCAACTTAAAGACACGATTGGCCCTTTGAAAATAATGACGGCGATATCTCTGGCGACAGTGCGTTTATGGCCGATACTTTTAAACGATACTTTTTGCGTCTACATTTACAGGAAGATACGACTCACATTTCTGAGCCTGAGCCCATCTACACGGATCTGATGATGATAGACTTAATGACATGTGTATAACGAAAGAAATTGTTAAGAAACATTTAGATAGTTTAGGTTAAATAAGTCTCCCGGTCCAGATAAGATTGGGTCATCTTTCCTGAGTGAAGTGACTGACTATATAGTAAAACGACTTTGTATATTGTTTAAACTTAGTTGAAGCTTGGACAAGTACCGTCTGACTGGAGAATAGCTAATGTTACTCCCCTATTCAAGAAGGGGTTTAAGTCTGATCCTGCCAACTATAGACCTATAAGTTTAACTTCTCAAGTTATCATTAGAGCGCATATTGTGAACCATCTTGTTAAATATTCTTTAATTAGCAAGTCTCAACATGGATTTATGAAGGGGAAATCATGTCTCACAAACTTATTGAAATTTCTAAATTTCTTGATGACATTACTCAGGCCGTGGATGAAGATAAGCCGGTAGATGCTATATACTTGGACTTCTCTAGGGCTTTTGATACTGTTCCTCATGAGAGGCTTATGAAGAAAATTTACAGCCATGTTATAGCTGGTCGTGTGTGGAATTGGATCAAGGAATGACTTAGTGGTAGACAACAGAAGGTAGATTTGAATGGTGTCGAGTCTAAATCTGCGCCTGTCTTGAGTGGAGTGCTTCAGGGGTCTTTACTTGGACCAGCTCTTTTCTACTTTTTAGCTCGACTATTCGAAGAATAAGAAGAGCTTATGTAATCACCCCGGCGTCGGCGTTGGTGTCGACGTCGGCGTCGGCGTCCCACATCAAGTTTTGCGTGTAAGCTGTGTTTACAAGTCTATATCTCTTACATTTCTTATCTTAGCACAACCAAATTTGTTCATGGGCTTCCTTATAGCATTATCTTAAGGGCTGCATAAGCAGTTTTGGTTCTTGTAACCCATGGGCTCGCATGGAACCCAAATTATGATAGCCCATAAAATGTGTCCCATTTCACATCAAATTTTGCATGTAAGCTGTGTTTACAAGTCTATATCTCTTACAATTCTTACCCTAGCACAACCAAATTTGGCCATTAGCTTTCTTATAGCATTATCGTAAGGGCTGCTTAAGTAATTTTGGTTCCTGTAACCCATTGGCTCCCATGGAACCCAAATTCTGACAGCCCTTAAAATATGTCTGTTTCACATCAAATTTTGCGTGTAAGCTGTGTTTACAGGTCTATATCTCTTACATTTCTTGTCCTAGCTGAACTAAATTTTGGAATTGGTTTCCTTACAGTATGTTGTAAAGGGTTGGATAAGTGATTTTGTCTTCTGCAAATTCTGGGCTCCCATGGAACCCAAATTGTGATGGCCCATAAAATGTCCAATAAAGGCAGATCTAGGTTTGCATGTAAGCATGTATATATCTATAATTTTGGTTGGGATTTGTTATAAGCATTAAGCCTCTTATTACTTCACCCATATTGGGGCATGGGCTCCCCTCCTCCCCCCATTTTGCCTATTTCTGTGTTGTTTTAGTGAATTCTAACACATATATGTTGCCCCCCCCCCCCTCCCCACCCCGCCACCCCCGCTTCTCACCCCCTCCCCACCCCCCACCCCCCAGGTTGAAACCGTTTTATTTTTATTTTTTATATATATTTCTTTGTTGTCTTTTAGTCAATTCTTACACATATATGTTGCGCCTCTCCCCCCCCCCCCCCCCCCGCCACACACACACCCCCCCGCTCACACACCACCCCCACCCCTACTTGAAACTTTTTTTTTTTTTTTACATATTTCTTTGTTGTTTTAGTCAATTTCTTACACATATATGTTGCCCCTCTCCCAAAACCTACTCCTGCCTCTCACCCCTGCTCACCCCCCATCCCCCACCCCCCACCCCCACTTGAAAATCTAATTATTTTTTTTACATATTTCTTTGTTGTTTTAGTCAATTCTTACACATATATGTTGCCCCACTCCCCCTGCCTCCCCCACTCTCGCCTCTCATCCCCGCTCCCCCCCCCCACACACCACACACCAACTTGAAACTCTATTTTTTTTTTTTACATATTTCTGTGTTGCTTTTGTCAATTCTTTCACATATATGTTACCCCCTCCCCGCCCCTCTCCCCGCCCCCTCCACCCACCACCCCCACCACAGCCTCTCACCCCCCACCACACACAACACTTGAAACTTTTTTATTTTATTTTTTACATATTTCTTTGTTGTTTTACTCAATTCTTACACATATATGTTGCCCCTCCCCCCCCCCCCCCCCAACAACCCACTCCCGTCTCACACCCTGCTCCCCCCACCATACCCCCCATTGAAAATCTTTAAATTGAATTTTATTCCTTTTAAATTCTTAAAACATGTTTAATGCTAAATGTTTTTTTTACCTATATCTGTGTTGTTTTGTTAATTTCTTACACATAGCTTCTTACACATATATGTTGCCCCCTCCAACCCCGTACCACACACCAAAAACTACCCCCCCCCCCCCCCAACACACACCTGTGTTGTTTTTGTCAATTCTTACACATAGCTATCTTCCCCCCCCCCCCCACCCCCCACTCCCCCCTCCCCCCTCACCCCCTCCCCCAATCTAATTTTTTTATTTTGTTTTACCATATTTTTGTGTTGTTTTGGTCAATTCTTACATAGCTTCTTACACATATATGTTGCCCTCACTACTCCCACTCCCCCCACCATCCACCCCCGACTCTCTGCCACCCCCATGCCGCACCCCACTCAAAAAACTTTTTTTTGATTGATTTTTTTACATATTTCTGTGTAGTTTTGGTCAATTCTTACACATTGTTATGTTGTGCTCCCCACATTGTTGTAGCCTTGTTTTCTGATGGTATATACTAGCTTATAAATTTATTATTCTCTGAAAAATCGAATAGTCGAGCTGCGCTGTTCTCCGACAGCTCTTGTTATTAATGACATTGATTCAGTTGTTTCAAGTGGCATACAGAAATTGCTGATGATACGAAAATATATCGATCTGTTCATTCCGAAACAAACATTAAATCATTACAAGATGATATAGTCAACCTTTGTAAGTGGTCTCAGGACTGGCAAATGGTATTTAATGCAAAAAAGTGTAAAGTTATTTACTTTGGCTATAATAATCCGAATCATGCTTACAACATGGGCAATGACTGTTGGAGAGTGTGTCTGAAGAAAAAGACTTAGAAGTAATTATTTCCAGCGATCTTAAGACTTCTAAACAATGTAAGCAGCTGCCATAAAAGCTAACAGGATATTGTGTATGATTAATAGACACATAGTTATTAGGGACCGTAATACTATTATCAGATTGTATAAGTATTAGTACGACCTCATATGGACTATTGTGTGCAGGCTTGGTCTCCTATAAAGGATATTGAACTACTTGAACAAATTCAGCATAGAGGTACCAAGCTTGTAACCGACATAGCACATCTACCTTATCTCGAAAGACTAAAATGTCTAAATATTACAACGCTTGAACTTCGCAGGCACAGAGGCGACATGATAGAAATCTACAACATTCTAAGTGGAAGAGAGGGAATTGATCCGGACGATCTATTCGAATTAAACAGTAGTATTACGCGGGGAAATTCACTAAAGCTGAAGAAACTCAGAGCTAGACTCAACACACGGCAGAGCTTCTTCAGCCACAGAGTAATCAATGCGTGGAACAGTCTACCAGAGCACGTTGTGTCATCTACCAGCATGAATGGTTCAAAAACTCCAATGATAGACACTTTAACACGATATATGGGGTTTCTATGGGCACCAGCTCGCTTAACCCATTGGCCGTACTCTAGGGTGCGACTACAGGTATAAACAGGTATAAAACAGGCACCAATCGAACTTGATCGAAGGTCAAGGAGGCGGTGGCGTTTCTTAATCCTAGAAAAAACGCCGGTAGTTACAAACAGCTGATCTTCGGTTGTTTGCAATTGCGCAACATATTCAGTGGCAATGTTCAGAATGTTATAAAAAAATACACATTGTTATTATAGTAGGAGGGTTGAAGGCTATTTTGATGGTACTAAGGATGTGCCTGAAACATACTGACTGGTTAAGTGCCCTCAGTGAATGTGGTGTCGGGTCGCAACGTATGACTGGATCATTTATATGTGCTTCAAATGTTTCAAAGACAAATTTAAGTGCTCCAGATAACGGAATTTGTCAATAACATGCTAAAAACGAATGCTTATGACAATCAAGTCGATGGGTATTAAACAGATATAATTTGAAGAATGTTCACCACTTTTATTTATAACGCCACGTTCTGAATCTTAAAGTTCGTATTTTGGCATTTATGCGCTAGAGCGAATTCAGCTATGCCAAAAGTGCATTTCAGAGCTCCTTATCTAAGTGTAGCCATTGATCATGCAAAAATGACTTCCAATTCATTTGATTTACAAGCTTAGGTTAGGCTAGGTGGCAAGTATTTAAAGATTGCAGCTGAATAGATGAACGGTAACGTAGCAGCAATCTGTGAAATGAAGAGGCTATATTATAGATGAAGCAGCTAACTAACTAACTAACTAAACTAAACTAAGCATAACTAAAGTAACTAATGAACTAACTAATGCGCTAACTAACTACTTAGAAGCTGACGACCCAACTAACCAACAATCCGACCAACCAAATAATCTTCCAACCCATGAACCAACAGTCATTATAATGTTATCAGACATGTTCCATCGAAACACGGAACACAAATTACAAACAAAACAAAACAAACCAGATAGCAAGATGTAAACCTAGCAGGAAACAAAATACAAGTAAAACCTGCATTACTATATCAAAATTCTTTGAGATTCAAACATTTAAAGAGGTTATCCCTCCAAACAATGATTAATGAGATAGTTCCAAGCATATGTAGATACAATCTTACGAAGTAAATGCCTAGCAATTGTTCATTATGTTAAAATTGACGTATGTATATTAAACACAATTTAAAGCTACAATGTTCACACTGACATTTTATTCTTTAAGGAAATGTTACTGCAGTTATTTATACCAAAAGCAGACAGGTAATATTAGAAATAAATCACAGGCCCTCTTGTAACGCGAAATCGAACACATGATATAAATATAACTAATATCTGCTACTTTAATCTCTTTTTGTATTTGTTGCTTCCAAAATATCTCATTGATCAGAATTGATTGCGATAAATAAGTTAAAGAAGTATGATAACTATCGTCTAGACCGTCAGTATTAGCTATAAACGTCAGGGTTATAGTAAAACATATTTCTCAATGAAGCGTGTGCTTGGTTGATAACTATTTTACATTGAACTCTTAATAACGATATTGACATGATTATCAATACTTTAGGGTGTATATGAATTAGGGAGCACATGCGTGACTGTGTACTACTGATTTTATTAAACGAGATGCAAAAAATGAGACGATACGAGGCTCTTCCGAGAATCGTATCTTATTATCAAACGAGTTTATTAAATTCAATAATACACAGCCACTCATATAAGACGCCAATAACGTAATAGTTTCACTTTAATGTTGTCAATTATTTATTTTGTATTCTGCGGCAATTTGTAAGGGAAATCGACGTCATTTTGTTGTTTATATGACGTCAGCTACGCTACGTAACTGTAACATTTTTGTACACCAAATAATACGACACATTAAACCAAATTTAACGTTACTAACGTGCATTTAATGACGTAAGATTTGAAATAATAATAAATAGTTAAAAGATCTTTCAATCGGAACATGGGGATGACATGGGCATGAAGCCTTGATAATGATCATCCCCGCCACGTTTCGTTGAAATCTGGCCAGAGGTTCAGGAGAACAAGTATGTACAAAGTTAGTGTATTAAAACAAATTAAAGGGCAATAACTCTGCCAAAATGCATTCAACTGAAAACGGCGATGACGTGGGCAGCTAGTCTTTGTACTCATCATCCCTGCCAAGTTTTCTCGAAATCCGGCCATCGGTTCACCAGAACTAGTCTGTACAATTTTAGTGTATTGTAACTTTAGAAGGGCCAAAACTCTGCCAAACTATCATTCAACCAGAACACGGTGATGACTTACCCAACTAGGCTTGGTACTCATTGTCCCCGCCAAGAATAATTGAAATCCAGCCAGGAATTCAAAGATTAGTCTGGAAAAGTATGTGTACTAACACCTTTAAAGGTTCATAACTCCGCCAAAGGCAATCGGCAATGATATGCACAATTAGGCTTGATACTAATGTCCCTTGCCCAGTTTCATTGAAATCCTGCCAGGGGTTCAGAAAAACTAGTCCGGACAAAGTTTGTGCATTAAAACCTTTAAAACCTCCGCCAAAAATATGTCAGCAGCAACACGGTGGTGATGATATGCACTACTAGGCTTGGTACCAATCATTCCTGAAAAGTTTCGTTGAAATCCTGCCAGTGATTCAGGAGAACAAGTCCAGACAATATGTGTGTACGTAAACCTTTAAAGGGCCATAACTTCACCGAAAATCATTCAACCAGAAGACGGCGACGATATGCACAAATAGAACTGGTACTGACCATCCCTAAAAGTTTCGTTGAAATCCGGCCAGGAGTTCAGGAAAACTAGTCCGGACAAAGTTTGCGTATTAAAACATTTAAAGGGCTATAACTCCGACAGGAAATTTTTCAATCGCAACACGCTGATGATATGCACAACTAGGCTTGGTACAAATCATTCCTGAAACTTTTCGTTGAAATCCTGCCAGGGGTTCAGGAGAACAAGCCCAGACAATATTTGTGTACTTAAACCTTTAAACGGCCATAACTCCACCGAAAATCATTCAACCAGAACACGGCGACGATATGCACAACTAGAACTGGTACTGACCATCCCTAAAAATGTCTTTGAAATCCAGGCAGGGGTACAGGAAAACTAGTCCCGACAAAGTTGGCGTATTAAAACCTTTAAAGGGCCATATCTCCGCCAAAAATATTTCAACCGCAACACGGTGATGATATGCACAACTAGGCTTGGTACCGATCATTCCTGAAACGTTTCGTTGAAATCCTGCCAGGGGTTCAGGAGAACAAGTCCAGACAAGATTTGTGTACTTTAACCTTTAAAGGGCCATAACTCCACCGAAAATCATTCAACCAGAACACGTCGACGATATGCACAACTAGAACTGGTACTGACCATCCCTAAAAGTTTCGTTGAAATACAACCAGGGGTTCAGGAGAACTAGTCCGGACAAAATTGGCGTATTAAATCCTTTAAAGGGACATAACTCCGCCAAAAATCATTCAACCAGAACACGGTGACGATATGCACAACTAGAACTGGTACTGACCATCCCTAAAAGTTTCGTTGAAATCCGGCCAGGGGTTCAGGAGAACTAGTCCAGACAATGTTTGTGTATTAAAACTTTTGAACTCTGCCATATCATTCAACCGGAGAACAGTGACGATATGTACAACTAGGATTGATACTGATCATCCCTGCAAAATTGCACTGAAATATGGCTAAATGAAGGCCTTATCATCTTCACGAGGCAAAATACAGCATCTTTGAAATAAATCAAGGGCCATAATTCCGGAGTTACTAATCCGATTTGGTTGTTTTTCAAATGTGTCCAAGCTTTCATGGATAGTGACAATCTGATAAATTAGATATAAAAATCGAACAGGAAAAGCAGCGTTTAAGGACGACAGTCAACCACAAACACAAAAAGAAATATAAAAAGATCGGACAGGGAAAGTAGCATTCAGGGAGGACAGTCAACCACAAAACACAGAAACAAACACGCAAACAGACAAACAAAAAGACAAAGTTTGGTAAAGATCGGATGAAAAATGAAGGCTTTATCGTGTTAACAAGGCAAAATACAGCATTTTAACTAAATCAAGAGCCATAACTTTCGTGTTACCACTCCGATCTGACTGGTTTTCAAATTCGTCTGAGCTTTCATTAATATCAACAATTTGGTAGAGCTCTGTAAAAATTGGATGAAAACGAAGGTCCTATTGTGTTAACGATGCAAAATACAGCAGTTTTAACTAAATCAAGGGCCATAACTCCAGTGTTACTGGTCCGAACTGGCTGTTTTTCAAACTCTTCACACTCAAACAAAACGTTTCCATTGATATCAACAGTATGATGAAGTTTGAAAAAGATCGGATAACAAGTGAAGGCCCTGTCTTGTTAACGAGGCCAAATTATAGCATATTTAAGATAAGATAAGATAAGATAAGCGACTTTATTTAAAGGGGTTACATATTTAGTTTAAAACTAATCTTCCACATGGCCCTCTATTATTTACAACATTTTCAACAACAATACATGTTTAATATAAAATTCAGAAAATCAAGGGCCATAACTCCGGTGTAATTAGTCTGATCAGGCTGGTTTTCAAACTCGTCCGCAATTTTATTGATATCAACAATCTGATAAAGTTTGAAAAAGATCGGATAAAAAATGAAGGCCCTATCGTGTTAACGAGGGCAAATTATAGCATATTTCAGAAAATCAAAGGCCCTAACTCCGGTGTAAATTGTCCGATCTGTCTGGTTTTAGCAATCGTCTGAGCTTTTTTTTATATCATCAGTCTTGTAAAGTTCAAAAGAGATCAGATGATAAATGAAGGCGCTATCTTGTTAACGAGGCCAAATTATGACATATTTTCAGAAAATCAATGGCCATAACTCCGGTGTAAATGGTCCGAACTGGTTGGTTTTCGAAAACATTCTGAGCTTTTATTTATATCAACAATCTTGTAAAGTTTGAAAAAGATCGGATGAAAAAGAAGGCGCTATTATTTTAACGAGGCCAAATTACAGCATATTTTAGAAAGTCAAGGGCCATAACTCCGGTGTTCATGTCCGATCTGGTTGATTTTCGAACTCGTCTGAGCTCTTATTTACATCATCAATCTTGTAAAGTTTGAAAGAGATCAGATGATAAAGGAAGGCGTTATCGTGTTAACGAGGTCAAAATATAACATATTTCAGAAAGTCAAGGGCCATAACTCCGGTGTAGATGGTCCGAACTGGCTGGTTTTTCTAGATGGAGCTTTCATATACCAACTATCTTGTAAAGCTTGAAAGAGATCGGATGAAAAAGAAGCCGCTATTGTGTTTACACTATATTTCAGAAAAGTCAAGGGCCATAACTCCTGTGTAAATGGTCCGATTTAGCTAGTTTTCTAATTCATCCGAGCTTTTGTTAATATCATTAATCAGATAAAGTTTGAAAAAGATCGAAAGAAAAATGAAGGCCCTATTGCGTTAACGAGTCAAATATAGCAATTTTAACTAAATCAAGGGCAATAACTCCGGTGTTATTGGTCCGAACTGGTTGGGTTTTGAACTCGTCCGAGCTTTCATTGATATCAACAATCTGGTAAAGTTTGAAAAAAATCGGATGAAGGCCCTGTCGTGTTAACGAGGCAAACATTAACGGACGTACGGACGAAGGACGACGGACAACTAGCCATCCCATAAATAGGGCTAAATGAATTACTGTGAACACACAGAGTGATTTGGTCTTCATTTTCATCTATAGTTTTCTATATATTACAATAAATAAGTGATGGCTTTGTGACACTCCCAGAAGTAATGTTATGTGATACACATATGGCAAGATGCTATTCATAAATCTGTCTCCGTCAAATCATAGGCAAATTGTGTTACGAACTGATATTGGACTTTCTAGAACTCTACTGTATTGGGCCACCTATTATATTTAAATATGATGTAGTGATTAAATATAATATGCTGCAAGCAGCATGGTATATATACAGAAAGTGAATCTATTGTTCTGTTTTGTAAACTAAACATGGGATTAAAGGAGTATGAGAGTGGACCTTTGGAAACGGCCGAACACGACACATAGGGAATATTGTTAAACAAGTTTATATTGAATAACACTGTTTTGCCACTGACCGTTCAAGGTTGTAGCACTATTTTCAGCCGTTTGATGTGTGTGATGTCACATACCTTGGTTTTTAATTATCCTCGTAATTGTTGTTTGTTTTGATGCGTGTTTTTGGTTGGCTGTGGTCCTACGAATGTTACATTTCCTGTTCGACGTTTATATTTCCTCTTGCAATCAATCATCCAACAACTTTCATTATGACATGACAGCTTAATGGCAGTTGGTGTATAACTTAATTACTTAACCATACAATACAAGACATATGCTATACAAAATAGAAATAATGAGAACACATCATCGACTCCATTCGTGAATGCAGCATAGGTTTGAGTTTGGCGCAATTTGGCACAGTTTGGCCCTGTTTGGCAAAGTTTGACATTACGGATATTAAAGTCCTCAACTCGACTACAAGCTCTAGAACAATAAAAAAGTTGAGAAACATAGACACGAAAAGAAGTAGCTCGGGGAACACAAGAAGGGAATTTCACTTTAACGAACTAACACCAGAAGCCTCTCTCTACCCCTCTCTCATATTTTCAGACGACTAACTGATACATCTCTTCAGAATAAAAGTTGCAGTAACACATTTGCGAAAATATGTAAATTTATCAAAATATCGTCAGTAGCTATAAGACAATAAAAAATACTTGTCTTATATCATCAAAGACACCGAGATGCACTTAGATCCACACTCTTGGATATGTTGGCACAAATGATCAGATTTCCATCGACTAAAGATTCCAGACATTATTTAAAGGGACACACGGCAATCTTGAGTTTTATTCAAACATTAAAATTTGCTCTTGAATTTACTTATCCTGCGTCATTTTGACTTTAAAACTGCTTGCATATAATTAAATAAAAAAATGAGATTTCAACTTTCTTCAATATTTTACCATTTTTTTAAATATAATACTGATGCAATATTATAAAAAGTTAGTAATATGCAAAAATAATTTGCTTACAACTATTCTAAGAATTAATATTAATGATTGAACAAATGCAAGTTAAGAGGAAAACTAACGGGACGCGGTGAGTTTTTAAAAAATCAAGATTGCCGTGTGTCCCTTTAAGAGATTCGTAAGCACACATTTACATGATTTGTATAATAAAACAGCAGTTGTAGAGTGGGTAGGATTGCAGAAGTCAGACGTAGATAGTTTGTAGATGATTACATTCTCGAATTGTGAATAGGTCAATCCGACTACCGACTCGAAGTCGTCTCAGCCAATCAGGAAACAGGTGATTGGAAGCATCGAAGGTGTCCCAAATAGGTCAATCCGGCTGCACGTGCTGCCCGTGTTTCTGTTGGTAATGCTCCTCCGTTGCACACACTGATCTTATAACCGTTTATCAAACTAGTCGTCTATCCACTATGTAGCCTTGCCTAATGCAAGAGCAGTCGTTGTGATCCATCGTAGTTTGCCTCTTGTCATGTGCGAGGACTCGCAGTGGTAAGGGGTATCTCGCTGGTCCAACGTCGAAGTTGCAGTAGGAGTTTAAACGTCACTCTTTAGGGCCACTTTAAAAAACAGGATTAAAACACTGAGGCAAATAATGCCTGGCCTCCACGCTGCTGCATGCTGCAGACAGCGGCATGCCTTGTGGTGTCACATGGTCCCCGACAGCCGCAGTTCGTGGTCTGAACTGGGATGGAGAATAAGCATATGTAACTGCGTAGGTCTCTTTTAAAGGAACACACGGTAATCTTGCAGGTGTTTTGGTTAAAATAAATTTCAAATTAAAACAAAAGTTTACAAATTGTACACTAAAAAAGGTGAATAGAGGAATAGAGTTATAATAGAAGCGTTTCAATGCATTAATCCAGTATCATGTTGGCTTTAAACCTGTTTGCATAAATTTAAATATTTTTTGAGTATTCATGTTTTTGTTTTTTTTCCATCATATGTTTGATTTAATTATTTGCGCAATATCATCAATAGTTTGTAATATAAAACACGCTTTATAATATTCATAACATTAATATAATTGAACAAATGCAAGTTATGGATATAAACAAACGGGACGCCGCGAATCTTTACAAAATCAAGATTGCCGTGTGTCCCTTTAAATAATGTTATCATATACTTGCCTATAAATATGTTGTTTTTGAAAATACGATACGACATATACCTAGCTAGTCATATCAATCAGGATGTCGTTGCCGGGCAATAAAGCTTTATCACACGGGTGAAATGAAGGGTAAAACATGTCATTGCATGGAAGTTACCGACGAGTCATCTCAATTTTCTTTACCGGAATGATATTGAAATTACCGATTAGTTACGAGGAATGATATTGAAATTGCCGATTAGTTACGAGGAATGATATTGAAATTACCGATTAGTTACGACTGCATACCTTTTTTATTTCCATCCTGTATTAGCGCCGAATTATTGGCTATACCATCTTTAACCATGGATGAAATTCATTTGATTAGAAAATGTCAAATTC
Organism: Cyrtodaria siliqua; assembly: GCA_037043455.1. Lineage (NCBI taxonomy): Eukaryota > Metazoa > Mollusca > Bivalvia > Adapedonta > Hiatellidae > Cyrtodaria > Cyrtodaria siliqua. The sequence continues at coordinate 96,459 of JAWPHD010002522.1, read as the reverse complement.
AATAGCATTCATTTGCAATCATGTTTCGAAATATGTTGTGTACCACTTGGGCGACAGATATGAACACATCAGAATGGACTTGATCTATATTTAACATTATTTTAAACAGCATAGTGAGTCAGCTGAAGTGAGCTAACAGAATAAAACATGTGTATTTTCATATCACACCCTATATCAGGCCCTCGCCTCATATCAACCTGAGAGCTTTAGGAAGCTCAGGCCTGATATAGGTTGTGATATGAAAATACCCATTATTATTCTCTATGTAATAAGTGTTGATCATGTTGCATTTTTGTTTTTAATACTGTTATTCAGACACATTGTGTACAAGCATATACACCGAAAAAATATCATGAAATTCGTTTGTTTTACATATGGGATACATGTGTAATACACATAAAAATAGTTTACTTTATGTATTTTATGCATAATAGTTTCACATGAAATATGTATACTTTTCATATGTGGCACAGGTGGTTTATTATTTTAACATGAACACTAAATGTGGTACATATGTGAGACATATGTATCATTTCTATACATATGTAAATAACATGATATATATATATGAAAGAAACATGCAAATAATAAGAAAGTAACACATATGTGTCACATGTCACACCATCCTTCCTTAGTACAGTTATATGTATCAAAAACAGATGCTGAAAGAATAATATAATATTGCAAAATTAATATATTCAAACCTATGGTAGATAACGAAGAAATATTGAAAATTCCGAATTGTGTGTATTCATTGTATTTAATTATACGCAACTAGGTTTATCGTCAAAGTTATACTGGATTGAGGGTCGAGACGATAATCTAAATGCTTAAAAATATTATATTGTAGACTGAGGTGTGTCCCTTTAAAGTGGGTACAAAATGCTTAAGGGCTAATAATGCTATAAAAAGACCAGTTTAAAGATGAATGGCCACCTTTTTTGTAGTATTATCAATTAACACATTTAACTCTTAAACATCATATGAACATGTTCTTGATTGTATCGAGAGAAACATATATTGAAGCCCACTACTAAAAGAGTATGATAATGGACCTTTGGAAACGGCCGAACACGACACATACAAAATATTGCAGTCTCGGTTTGATTGAGACTGTTCATGAACTAAGTTGCATGTAAAAAGAAGTATTATTTGCATGACGTAGATACTACTTTTGCCACTGCGTGACTGCAAGGGGAAATGATGTAAATCTGAATTGTATAGCTGCACAACTATTGCCAGATAATTGATAAATACATTTACCTGTTCAAAAGAGTATGAGAGTGGACAAAGTTTTCTACGTCATCAAATAAAATCTTATTCTCGCTTTTCACAGATATTGCAATGTGTGAATTGCAAATATCTATTGTTGTGTATTGATTTCGATTTAAATAAACATAAACATGTTCATGAAACACAACATGGCCGGAGAACTTTAATGTGAAAAGGTTCCAATATAAACAAATCTTATCAGGCCATTACACAATTTACTGCCACGTGGATCACCTAGGCAATACTTGCAAATGAAGAGCACGCTGCGGTGCATTGCGATTTTGTTTACCGTCAAGTTTAAAACAGACATGCGTAAGGAATGCCTTCTGGTCTTTTATTTTCTATGTTCTGTGTAGTTTATGTTGGTGGTTTATGGCTCATTTAGTTAATATTCATCACATTAATACACAAATAATGCATGTATTTGTACAATTCTAAAAATAGAACAATCCTGATGTACTCCATTTAACGTTAAACAAAACATATGTTTTATGCGAAAACAAAAAGCAGTCACTATTCAATTCGATTAAATGCGCTGCCAAATACAGTATTAACGAGTAACAAAGTAAATTATAGACTATTTGAGTCTGCCAAGTTCAACATTAACATCTTCAGGGGAGTCTGTTGTTTTGCAAGAAACGGTGGATATGTACGCGAGCAAGGTACTTTTACAAATATAATGTACTTTAATTGATGGAAGTGGCAATTTAAAATAAATACTTCGTTTAAAATAATGACTAAAATTTACTTGAATACATCCTATGTATCGTATTGTTTGTTAATATAAGATAAAGAGGAGCAACGGATACAAACTGGTGGCTACGCATGTGGTCAGATATCACCACTTATACACTTGCATTTTGTATATTTAATTTAAATTTCAATATATATGTAATTGCTCAGGTAACAAACCCTTATTAAATCGCTTTCCTTAATGGTTCTTGAAAAAACGGCGGCCTTAACCTATTAGGGTGAGCTAAATAGTGAGTGTCATCACAATAATGCCGGACAGTGTAAATAAAGAAATCCCAAAATGCTCAGGATCATATAGGATCATAATGACATGATTGGTGGTGGCATTTGGAAATATTTATTTACAATCCAAATATCAAACTCAAAGGGACATATTTGAAAACTGACCGGACCATCATATAAAACTATTTACATCTAGCAGGATAGAGGTTTTTAATTGTTAGCCTTAATATATTACATTTTGGATTTTATCCCATCCACAGTCTCAGAGGAGACGTCGGCGAGGCTAAGATCATTCCACAGTGGAATTATTCTCATCGGGAATATTTTCGGTGAATCAGTATAGGCACTAGATATGTTGTACTGAAACTCATTATTTGCTCTCATTCTATGGGAAGTGGGTTTTAGGAGGTACTTATCTTTGGCTATAATAACCTGGTCATTATGAATTTTATAGAAAAATGAGAGGCTCGCCTGATTGCGACTTGGGATTTGATGGCATTTTCTCCACATGACTGACATTGTGTCATCTTCTACATGCCCATCTAACCGCAATTCCCTGGAATTTATTTAGCTTGTAAATATTGGATTGTATAAATGGGTTCTATATTAGGGATGGCAAAAAAGAGAAACAACGAATAAAACCCAGGGTTTTATTCGCCTTGCTGGATATTGTATCAATATGAGGCCCCCAGTCCAAAGTATCCGTTATATCAACCCCTAGATACTTTGCGGAGGAGGCATTATCCAGTACTTGGCCATTAAGGACGTATTCATGAACGATATGTTTATTAGTTTTGTGCTTGGTAATTCGCATGGTTTGACATTTGGATACATTAAATTTCATCATCCAATCCTTTCCCACCGTGCCAGTTGGTCCAGATCTTGCTGTAGATCAATGCAATCTTGACGACTGTATACGTTTCTGTACAATACCCAGTCGTCGGCAAACAGTCGCACCGATGACTTGATGCCCGTGATAGGACCAAAGAAAGAGCTGTGTGGGACGCCAGACAAAACAGGGGCACAGCCTGATGCCTCTCCGTCTAAAACCCCATTATATTTTAATACATGTTTGTGTTTTTTCTATGTTTATTGTAGTCATGATTGATTAACTAGTTCTACGAAGGTTACGAATATTAAAGACCCCAACTACAAGCTAAAGAATAACGAATAAGTAAGTGGGGATAATGAACAATGTCAAAATTGAAATAATCTCTCTTGTCATTGCAGTTGTTAATTACTTCTCCACTTCAATAGAGAAATAAAAACAGAAGTGATAGTTTCAGAAATATTAGCTAAATGATTGAACTGGATCTATGAAAGTGTCAAACCCTGTTGGAGGAAGATAAAACACATCAGATGTACGGTGGCAAACAACACTGTTTTGATAATACAAATATGTATAAACGTCGAAGATATACAAGGAAAAATAGAAGCCAAATATGCGACACCACACACATAACATAGTTGACAATACGGTTACCGCGACACCACACACAGAACATAGTTGACAATACGGTTACCGCGACACCACACACAGAACATAGTTGACAATACGGTTACCGCGACACCACACACAGAACATAGTTGACAATACGGTTACCGCGACACCACACACAGAACATAGTAGACAATACGGTTACCGCGACACCACACACAGAACATAGTTGACAATACGGTTACCGCGACACCACACACAGAACATAGTAGACAATACGGTTACCGCGACACCACACACAGAACATAGTAGACAATACGGTTACCGCGACACCACACACAGAACATAGTTGACAATACGGTTACCGCGACACCACACACAGAACATAGTAGACAATACGGTTACCGCGACACCACACACAGAACATAGTTGACAATACGGTTACCGCGACACCACACACAGAACATAGTAGACAATACGGTTACCGCGACACCACACACAGAACATAGTAGACAATACGGTTACCGCGACACCACACACAGAACATAGAAGACAATACGGTTACCGCGACACCACACACAGAACATAGTTGACAATACGGTTACCGCGACACCACACACAGAACATAGTAGACAATACGGTTACCGCGACACCACACACAGAACATAGTTGACAATACGGTTACCGCGACACCACACACAGAACATAGTAGACAATACGGTTACCGCGACACCACACACAGAACATAGTAGACAATACGGTTACCGCGACACCACACACAGAACATAGTTGACAATACGGTTACCGCGACACCACACACAGAACATAGTAGACAATACGGTTACCGCGACACCACACACAGAACATAGTAGACAATACGGTTACCGCGACACCACACACAGAACATAGTAGACAATACGGTTACCGCGACACCACACACAGAACATAGTTGACAATACGGTTACCGCGACACCACACACAGAACATAGTAGACAATACGGTTACCGCGACACCACACACAGAACATAGTTGACAATACGGTTACCGCGACACCACACACAGAACATAGTAGACAATACGGTTACCGCGACACCACACACAGAACATAGTAGACAATACGGTTACCGCGACACCACACACAGAACATAGTAGACAATACGGTTACCGCGACACCACACACAGAACATAGTTGACAATACGGTTACCGCGACACCACACACAGAACATAGTAGACAATACGGTTACCGCGACACCACACACAGAACATAGTTGACAATACGGTTACCGCGACACCACACACAGAACATAGTTGACAATACGGTTACCGCGACACCACACACAGAACATAGTTGACAATACGGTTACCGCGACACCACACACAGAACATAGTTGACAATACGGTTACCGCGACACCACACACAGAACATAGTTGACAATACGGTTACCGCGACACCACACACAGAACATAGTTGACAATACGGTTACCGCGACACCACACACAGAACATAGTTGACAATACGGTTACCGCGACACCACACACAGAACATAGTTGACAATACGGTTACCGCGACACCACACACAGAACATAGTTGACAATACGGTTACCGCGACACCACACACAGAACATAGTTGACAATACGGTTACCGCGACACCACACACAGAACATAGTAGACAATACGGTTACCGCGACACCACACACAGAACATAGTAGACAATACGGTTACCGCGACACCACACACAGAACATAGTAGACAATACGGTTACCGCGACACCACACACAGAACATAGTTGACAATACGGTTACCGCGACACCACACACAGAACATAGTTGACAATACGGTTACCGCGACACCACACACAGAACATAGTTGACAATACGGTTACCGCGACACCACACACAGAACATAGTTGACAATATGGTTACCGCGACACCACACACAGAACATAGTTGACAATACGGTTACCGCGACACCACACACAGAACATAGTTGACAATACGGTTACCGCGACACCACACACAGAACATAGTTGAGAATACGGTTACCGCCGTGAAATGGACAGTGGCAAAAGGGCCGATATGTGTTTTAAGGATGTTGGCTGGGCAAGTTTTGACATTTTCAAGTCTAAGGATTTGATTTCTTTAATCATAGTTTTAATTGACAACCGATTTGTTTCATGTTTTTTTTTGCATTCTGATAGGTGGATATAATATAGGATTTAAGCCGGTAACATATCATGTTTTGGCCAAAACATGTTTTTTCATATTTTGTCAACAAAAAAACTGGTATTAGTAGAATTTATCCTTTTGCTATAGAAAACGATTTTTGTTTTTAAGCAGGGAATACTTGTATAAAAGTAGATACTGAGCTAATTTTATCTTCGATCTCTATGCCAAATACAGATATAGATATAAAAAACGAACAGGAAAAGTAGCTATGAAGGGCGACAGTCAACCACAAACACACACAGAACCAAAAACAATTTTGAAGATGAATAAATGGCCAAATAAGACATAGTAAACACAAAAGGGTTGACAATAGGACTACCGCCGTGGAACGGTCAGTGGCAAAAAAGGCCGCTGTGGGATTAAACCAGGTTCGAGGGTGCACCCAACCTCACACTTACCCTACTTCATCCCAAAAAAATGGGACAGTTTAAATAAAGAAATCCCCGCCATGAACTATTCTCTAACCAACAAGGCAGCATTAATAGGCAATATAAGTAAAACACAAAGATGCTCGTGTATATATAAATACAAAAGAAAAACCTAGAAAGCCACAAAGAAGGTACTCAGTGACTTAGCAGAAGCCAGAGCAAAAAGAGAACAAACCATTGAGGGCACGACAAGACAAGATTGCAGACAAACTTCAAACTTCATCGTCCTTTTGGGCGTTAGGTAGACGTCATCATCGAGTCCACAGCCTGTCCGGTCATCGCACAATTAAAGAGGACTTACAGTGGCGAACTGTAAATGGGTCCACCACCAAGCATGCAGTGCGTTGCAAAATTATAGGGTCCTAACCTCCTCTGATAAACCTTTTAACATGTTTAAAACAGATAGCATGAAAGTGATCATGACTAAGGAGCTTACGAAGTTTGTAAATCACGTCACCATAGAAGTCAGGTTGTTAGTCAGTCCTTGTCGCAGAATAGTTCTTAAATTACAGTTATATTTGGAAAGAAGATCATGGTTACGATAATTAAATTTTGCAAACGTTTTACGAAGTTTATGGTAACGATAGCCCTGATGGACTAGCTTTTTAGTTATACAAATATTACGAATATTGCTCGGGGAACATCCCCATCTAAATGGAGATAATTAACAATATCAAAATTAAAATCATCTCTCTTGTCATATATCTGGCTTATTATTTCACCGTTTTCAATGGAGAGATATAAAGCGAGAAAAGAAACGTTAGTATCAGAAATATTAGCTTTGTTAAGTTGAAGTTCTTTAGGGTATATATTATTAACTATAGTGGAAAAGAAAGGGTTGTCAATGTTCAATATGTCATCCAGATGCCGAGAGGTGTCATTAAAGGCTTCAATAACTTCTTCCGGGGTATTTGGTGAAAGACTTAACATGAAATCTCTTTCATAGCAATATACGAGGTGTGTTCCGTAAATAATGCGATTGGAATTGATACTAGAATACTATAATCATTTTTGATCAATTGTTTTTGCGATTTCCTTCAAAGTACTCCCCCGTAGCCAAAACACACATTTTGAGCCGCGTAATCCACTTTTGAAAACATTTTTCGTATTCATGAACAGGTACATCCTTAAGACACTGGTAAACCGCAGATCTCAGGGCATTCCTCGATTTATATCTCTTCCCAGATAAGTGATTTTTAAGACTTGGGAAGAGAAAATAGTCGCAGGGGGCCAGGTCTGGCGAGTAAGCGGGGTGCGGGAGAACGGTGATCTTTTCTGACTCCAAAATGTCCGTTACAATACGGGCTTTGTGGGCGGGTGCGTTGTCATCCAGAAGACGAACATACTTGAGACCTGTTATAGGGCGACGCTGTTTGTAGTACTTCTTCAATTGTTTCAATGCGACGTTTTTATAAAACCGTCCTGTGACAGTTCTGCCTTTTGGCACCGCCGTCTGTATGGCTGGACCGTTGGTAGTGAAAATAATTGCACACAAAACCTTCTTAACAGTTCGCGTTTGTTTGGCCATTATTGGTCGTTTCATATTTTTCGTGGCCCAGATTCGGTTAGATACTTTTTTTTTCTCATAATAAGGGACACACGTTTCATCTAAATTCTCAAACGATTTTTTGCTGAATTTCGGATACATTTTCATAAGTGATTTTGCTGTTGTAACCCTTAACTTCTTTTGGCCCTCTGTCAGCAAATGCGGTATCCATCTTGCATTTATTTTCTTAACTTTCAGATGCTTTTTCAAACTTAGATCAACTCGTGCTAACGACAAGTTTGTCATCCGTGCTAATTGTCTTACTGTGTATCTAGCATCAGTTTTCAGGATTTCACGGATTTTTTCAACGTTTTTCTTGATCGTTGACGTTACAGGACGATCAGGGCGAGCAGTATCTTTCAAGCGCTGTTGCCCGGATTTAAATTTGGCCACCCACCTACAAACGGTACTATACGACATTTGACCATCCCCGTAAATGTCACACACCTCTAGGTGAATGTCTTTCGGCTTCAACCCAAGTAATGACGTACCTCTTATATAGGCCCTAATTTCAAACACATTTTCTGCTCGTTTGTTAGTCATTTTGCATATAGCAGTAGGAACGCCAGCCCTCTGGCGTAGGAATATTTATCAAACAAGGTCACGTGATAAAATCGATAACAAAATGACATTATCGGGAAAATTGTCACTGGTCAGATTTCTTCACCTCTTATTTATAAACTGTGATTATAACAAAACACCATCACAGATCGTTGTTAAAGTAATAATATTCACAAACTACATTGGTCGAACAGAATTGGTGTACACTTCGTGTAATTCCCATTAATAGTTAAAGGTATTTTTCAAAGGAATGAATTTAGGTTGTTTTAAGGTTTAAATTGCCAAAAATGTGCTTTTAAATCAAAATCGATTTATTTTGTCATTTTAGAAGCGAGAATAAAAACAAATGCGTGTACGCGTAGATAAATCTTTCCTCTGTCCATATGCAAATTTTTAATGAAATCGGAGACAAGTACTTTTTTTTCCCAAAATTAACTAACATGACCCACGGACTCAAAGACGGCATAATGCATATACATTTACAGACGCGACCGGGTACACGATAAATGAAATAATTCCATTATTTCAATACATATATTTCAAATGTATATATCCATGCATTCCAGATTAAATTTCTGATCTATACATGCTTTTGGTTTATGCCGGAGTGCTCAGAATAGGTTTTAACAAACAAAATTGTAACGGTACGTCGGGAAAGGAAATGAGGATTGTGAACATATATGTTGCAGTGCTAATTTTCTGAATCCGAAAAAAATGCAAAAAAATTAAGTTTTAACAGCGAGAATGAATTTTTTTTCACGAAAGTGTTCATTGACATGTCTACTATTAAAACCCAAAATTTAAAGTCAATCAGAAAAAAGTACTTTTTTTTCCCCAAAATTAACAAAGTACACCGTGTTCGCTAAAATATGAACAATCGCCTTTCGAAGTTAATGTACACGCGGGATATAAAACCATGAAATTGTGAAATCCTTTTTAAGAGATATATTGATTTCAACATTGTTCTGTATTTAATAAATTATTAGAGTAGAATGTTCACCGTTTTTCTCAAGGACACCATTACGGTAGTATCCCTGCAGCCCCGCCCCTCATTCCACCCCCACCACCCTCCATACCGTATTGATTAGGCTGCTAATGCGCAGTTTTAATCAAATTTGATTTATTTCATCATTTTAGAAGCGAGAGAAAAAAACAAAAGCATGTACGCGTAAATACATCTTTCCTCTGTAGATATGTAAAATATAAAAAAAATCGGAGGCAAGTACTTTTTTCCCCCGAAAATTAACAAAGTACACCGTAATCGTTTAAATACGCCGAATCGACGTTCCAAATCGATCTTTGCACGGAATACTATTGTGGAATTATGAATTCATTTATACAGATAAATCGATTTCAGCATTGTTCAGTAGTTGTGATATTATTGATGTAGTATGTTAACAGTATTTATGAGAGCAACATTACGGTAGTATCCCTCCAACCCCGCGGGTTTCCCCACTCAAACCCGTACACACAATACGTTGTGTATTGCTGAGAATGCGCCTTTTATTCAAATCGATTTATTTCGTCATTTTAGAAGCGAGCATAATAACAAAATCATATAGATACATCTCTCCTCTGTATATATGTAGAATTTCAATAAACGGAGACAAGTACTAATTAAGTAACAGGACCGTCCGACCCAAAGACGGCAACATTCATATTCATTAAAGAAAGACGACCGGCTACAGAAACAATTAAATAATTTCGTTATGTAAACACATATATTTAAAATGTATGTGTTCATGTATTTTACACTAATTTGTTTATCTATACATGCTTTGGGTTTATGTCAGAGTGGCCAATTTATTTTAACAAACAATGTTGCAACGGTATATCGGAAAATGAAATCATGATGGCGGCAACATACGTTGCAGAGTTAATTTTCGAAATCAGATAAAGCGATAAACTAATATAAGTTTAACAGGCAAAAAGAAGTATATTCTTTTAACTGTTCGTTTAAAACTGAGGGGGCGACTCGAGTTTTAAAGAAAGCAAGATTGGCATGTGTCCCTTTAACCAAGTAAATAAATGACTGACGAGTAACATACATGCTACTGTCGGTAACAAACATGATTATGTGTCGACTCGAAGATTTCATAACATAAACGTGGACATGACATTGTGTCAATGGAGCACTTGCCAGATTTGTGGTGTTGTGAAACACTGTACGCGTGAATCCAAAAAGTGCGGGTCGTTTATATTTATAGGGCATATATAGTTATATATATATATATATATTTATATATATTATTCTTTTATATTTATATGGTCCCAGAACGCAGTCATACTCACTACTATATTAAAAGTAAATACTGAATATACATGTGCGGTGCGTTACGATTTGTAGTATTTGAAAACAGACATATTAAACATTTCCCTGAACATATATACTATATTCATAGAAGTATTATTTCCTGGAAAAAAAATACATGTTTGTTTTCAGCAGTTGAAATCTACTATATTCTGCGAATATTGCTATTTTGAAAATTTGAATACGTCTGTTTTCATCAAATAGCATGTTTTGTTTGTTTTAATATATATATTTTTTAATTTATGATTTAAAAAAAAAATGGATGATCGGAATATGTCTTACACACTGTTGAATCCTGTAATTTAACAACAAGTGGTTTGGTTCACAGGCGACAGTATCGGTGAACAAAACCACTTGTTTTACTGAATTCAACATTGTGCAAGAAAATATTCATATATTATACCATTAATATTATAACATGTGTGTTGTAACATATGCTTATCCTTGGATAGTGGATGTCTGCAGGGAACTTGACCTTTTACCTAAAAATCAAACGATCATCCTCTTTCCACTGTCCAACAATGAAGTTTCATGAAATTTGCTTTAGGTAAGAGGAAAAACTGTGTGGGCAATACTTTTCATTTTCCGGTCATGGTAACGGACCTTTCAACTACTGACTTCAAAATAAACAGGGATTATCATTTCACCAAAGGCATTTAAAGTATGAAGTTTTATGAAATTAGCTTCAGAGAAAGTAATAAAGAGTTTGTACAAAGTTTCGTCAAAATCCAACAAGTAGCGCAGACAAGATTTGTGACAGACGAACGGAAAGGCCAAATCTAATCTGTCTCACCTACCACTTTGTGGTGGAAGACATAATTATAAGACAACATTTTAGTTCATATGTATACTTTATTAAGCAAATAATTGAGCGAACATAAACTTCAGCATTGACTCTGGCCAGTGGTGTACATGGAGTCTTCTTCCACATGACGTGCAGACTGAAAGAAAAGAAAGACATAGAATTTAATATAAGTCGAGCAGAGTATTCAATTTGAATCAGGTGTTGCGAGAGGGATCTAGGGCATATTTAGGGGAATGGGACAGTTTAAAATTTAATTATTGTTTAACGCCTCATCAACACGTTGTTTAGGTTATTTCGAACCGCCCGAAAGAGAGGAGGAAAGATACATAGGCATCCAGGAACCCTGCCCTACGCTTACTACCGATTAGATACCTATGGTTCTTTAACGTGCTTGGAGGGAGGACAGACTCCGATACACAGGACCACCCGGTTTACGTTCCCATCAGACGAACGAGGCTAGCAGGACACATTGAAGTAACCCAGTGGCGCCAGTAAGAATTGAATCCGTGTTCACTGAATTCAAAGCCGATATGCTATAAACGTCCCTTGACCAAAACTGAGTAAATGGCACATCAAGTAAAGGGTCAATACATATTATATTGTGTATCATACGAGTATATGATTGAACTGACACGATTATAGAACCATTTTAATGTATGTTTTACCCAACAGTACAGCAAGAATCTATTATAAGGAAAGTTAAATCTGACAGAGGGTGCAATGTTCTATAAGCCATTTTTACTAGAAGGGGAATAAAATACAAGTCTGGCCAAAAATCTAAAATTGTTAAATTTTACACGTTTTGTTCATAGGATATTTTACTTTAATGACTTAGTAAGGTCATTTTACATGGGGAGAAAACATTAATATACAACTATTTATTTTCTCTCTCAAAACCTGGTGATGCCGCTAGTTTTAGAAATAAAACATGATTAATAGGGCAGTTGAGAAGACACTTTTGTAGATGTGTGGTCTGTTCTGATGTGAAAATGTGTAAAACAGACACAAGATTGGAAATTTGCTCTGTGTCCCTTTAATAAATTGAGGACCCATCACATAGACCAATTAGATGATGTTAAAGGGACACACGGCAATCTTGAAGTATTTATCAAGCTTTAACATTAGCATCTCCATTTGTTAACCTGATAACATGTTAAATTTAAACCTGCTTGCATTAAAAGTTAAATAAATTATTATAGGTGCACTATTATCAACAGTAAGTAATGTGTAAAACAATTTCTTCTGAACTATTCTAATAAATAATATTAATGATGCACAAATGCAAACTATGCAGAAAAAAATTAACCGAACTCCAGAAGTTTTAAACAAATAAAGACTGCCTAGTGTCCCTTTAACACAACTTGTTTTCGCATGTATCCAGTACATGTAGTTTACACGAGCTCATATGACAATCACGCTGAACTATCACTGACATATTTTTACTCTAACTTTGAACAGCACCGTGCAAGCATAACACAAGCTCCATTTAAAGAACTACACAAGTGCAAACAATTTTTAAAAAGGCTCTTACCTCCATATGATCCAATGGCATTTAATACGGCTTGACATTCTGAAGTCGTCAGTATCAATTCACTTAGAGCTGCTCAAGGGCACGATTCACATTTGAGACCTCTCTGAAAACAACATCAATCCAATGTCAATGATCAAACAGACATAGTTTATCCTTTGTTATACATAATGTAACATATTTAAAAAAGAAAAGATAAAATAACTAAATTGAATAAAGCATGAATACTACTTGTGCTCAATAACACTGTTAATGTAATAAAAACATCTCTCATCATTCATTATACATGTAAAATATAATGTAGCCCAACTGGAGATCCATTAAAAACATTGTTCCACTTTCACAGCATATTTCCAGCCCATGGAATAGTCATTTCTTTTGAGACACACTGGAGGCAAGCGTATTAGCTACACCGCCTTAAAGGCTTTTAAGTGAAATGTACTTTCTCGAAATTGCGTTGTTTTTTTCGCAACAGAATGTCAATAAATGTAAATTCAAAATCACTTCCTTGCCTCAAAACTTTACTGTACATAAATATGAATCTGACCGATTTCAGTCAAATGTCTATGGCAGATTACATTGTTTCAATGGTAGTTGTATCGGGTTATGTATTCACGAATGTGCGAGAAACTGGGGATAACGCTAACGATATAGAGACAACGCTAACTATTTACATTCATGCATCTGAGGGGTGGGGGTGGAGGGGGTTTCTAGTTTTCTTACCCCCTCCTTGTTTTCGGTATGCAAGCTCCATCTACCACCATACCCCCATCTACCGTACTTGGGTGGGGGCGGGGTGCGGGGGACATTGATAGCATTTCTACTAGCAATTGTTTTATTCCACGAAACGTTCTACAGTTTACAGTACATCCAGTTACTGGAAAGATCGGAGTACACGAAAAACACTTATAGTGATTATGAACTTTCTATTATACACTATACACTAATTTTTTAGGCACTGTATTTGGCCAATGTCTAAATATGCACGATCTAAAAGGGGTGTGTACTGTTTATTAACAAACACATTTTAATGACAAAACAAATACCTTGATCATGGACCTCCAGCAGCAGACAATCCCAAATCCAACTTGCAACAACATGTCAATTTCACGTGTCAAGTTATGTCACGGTGACCTGTCAGTCACCAACACTGCATCGTGTTGACACATAATGGGACGTTATTTCGTCCGGTAAGGTATTAGTTTTTACATAATCTACGGTATGAAACACTGTTCGCGTGTTGTTAGACTCCATAGGTACCCGTAGTGCTCGCCGACGTAGCGCGCCCAATTTCGGGTGTAAAAAAATGGCGTCTGTTTTAGTTGAAAATTCGTAAAATAGTCCGTAAAATACAAAGAAATAGTCCATGTTCGCGGAGTTAAAATGCGAACAGAACTGATATGTTATAGGTCCGTGGCGTTCCTACTGTAGTGTAACGAATACGCTATAAAGCAATGAACATTGCACCAAGGTCGGTGAATGTATGAATGAGATTTTTACCTTTGACACGAGTCAGTGATCACTCTAGCGATACGAAGTGGTTTCATGTAAATATTGCACGAGTTCCGGGAAATAATACAGCAGTCGCATTATTAACGGAACACCCCTCGTATAAACAAATCTGCGACAAGGGGTGCCCAGTTCGTACCCATAGGGATACCAACAATTTGTATATAAACGGTCATTCCATACCGGACGAAAATATTATCAAATAGGAGAGTGTTCACCAACTTCATGGCAAGTAAAATTGTGTGTACGGTATTTTACAGTGAAAATGTCAAAATCACTCCAAAATGTGTGTTATTGAAAGAACTTTTAATAAAAAATCATTAGAAGCTTGGTGACGTATATATTGTGTTACTTGTTTTGAAAGAAATGTCATAGCATCTTGTCATGTTCAAGTCTTAAACAGTTGATCATTAGAACATACCGTGACTTTTTTTATCTTGAATTATTTTTTTAGTAAAACAAATGTTTGGGATACGGTCATATATGTTTGCTTTTTAAAGTAAAAAGACGAATGAAGATTACAATTGTTTGCGTATGTTTTAAAAGATACGTATATATGTAATCGAAAATTAATTGTTGTTTTTCAATAAATATAATGTTATGAAAAAAAAATGTGAAAATGCTCAATGACTCAATTTTTTTCCACCTTTTAGTGAAGTTTATGAGTTAGAAATGTGTGTCTTCTATAAAGACGTCTAGTGGAAAAGAATGTCATGACCTACCATATTTGTTGATAACTTTGTATCTAAATGATACCAAAGACGCTTTAAATATCAATTAAATCTCAGCAGTAAGTACTTCCCAGAAAACCTCCTTTAAGTGTTTGGGTGGTGTGCATCAAACTTCACTCTATAAGCTGTGGTTTAAAGCAAGCTCTCTTTCGCAGTAGTCCTACAAATGTTGCATCTGAGTCGGCTTACAGCATGGGGTTTAATACCAGTTTCTTGAAATTGATAGGATTTTAAAGTGTTGTTTAACATTTATAATACAACTATTTTGTGCACAGCTGGTGAACATCAGTTCTGAGGTTTGTTAGTATAGGATGAACAGAGCATTAACATGTGTCTTACTACATGTACCTTCCTATAATAGGTTCAATTACCTAAACATGTTAAGTTCATACACGTTACTAATATGTCTTATACAACTAATTCAATATACTAGCCTTTATTTACACGTATGTGTCAGGGTAACAGTCGATATATAATACACACTTTGTGTCTACTTTCAACTTAAATTTCTGAATGAGAAAAATGGTCCTATAGAAATCACAGCACCCAAACGCAGTGGCACCATAGATTCACACTATACCACAAACAAAGAGCAAATTAATTACACAATGAAAAGGACAATACAAATAAGTGCAAAAGTCGAACAGGAAATGCAGCTTTCACTGAACACAGTAAACCTCAAAAAACGTAAAACGACTAACATAAATGGCAATGTTAGTAAGGAATAAAGGCCTATGACGTCACAAAAAAGGGTTGACAATAAGGCTACCGCATTGGAACGGTCAGTGTCAAAAAGGCCGCTGGGGGGTTAAACCAGGTTCTAGGGTGCACCAAACCTCACATATACCCTACTGTTATCCCAATACAACGGGATAGTGTAAATAAAGAAATCCCCGCCATGTACTATTCTCCAACCAGCAAGGCAGCATAATTAACGCACTCGTGATTTAATTCATCGATTAAACACAGGTTCGTATTTATTATTTCGATTCTAAAGAAATATAAAAAGATCGGACAGGGAAAGTAGCATTCAAGGAGGACAGTCAACCACAAAACACAGAAACAAACACGCAAACAGACAAACAAGAAGGCGAAAGTAAAAATCAATGCAAACAACATCACAAACACAAAAGGATTGACAATAGGGCTACCGCATTGGAACGGTCAGTGGCAAAGTAGGCCACTAGGGGTTTAAACCGGTTCTAGGGTGCACCAAACCTCACTCTTACCCTACTGTCTTCCCATTAAAACAGGAAAGTGTAAATAAAGAAATCCCCGCCATGATCTAATCTCTAACCAACAAGGCAGCATCAATAGGCAATATAAGTAAAACACAAATATGCTCGTGTTAATATAATTAAAAAAAACAATAGCCTAGAAAGCCACAATGAAGGTACTCAATGCCTTGGCAGACACCAGAGCAACAAGAGAATAAACCATTAAGGGCACGACAAGAAAGATCATAGACAAACATCAAACGCCACCGTCCCAATGGGCTTTAGGTAGGCGGCATCATAGGGTCCACAGCCTGTCCGGTCATCGTACAATTAAAGAGGAAAGCATAGTGGCGAACTGTAGAAGGGTCCACCACCAAGCATGCAGTACGTTGCAAAATGATAGGGTCATAATCTCTTTTGATACACTTTTTAACAAGTTTAACAAAGATAGTATGAAAGTGATTATGACCAAGAATCTTACGAAGTTTATAAATAACATCACCATAGAAGTCAGGTTGTGATAGTCCTTGTCGCAGAAGAGTCTTTAAATTACTTTTATATTTGGAAAGAAGATCAGGGTTACGATAATAAAATTGTGCAAAGGTTTTACGAAGTTTATGGTAACGGTAATCCTGATTGAGTAGTTTTTTAGTTATACAAAGATTACGAATATTAAAGTCCTCAACTAGAGCACAAGCTCTTGAAAAACGAATAAGTTGAGATACATACACCCCATAATAAAATGCTCGGGGAACATCCCCATCCAAGTGGGGATAATTAACAATGTCAAAATTAAAATCATCCCTCTTGTCATAGATTTTGCTAATTATTTCACCATTTTCAAAAGATCTAAATCGATCTAAATCAAGAAAAGAAGCGTTATTATAAGATATATTAGCTTTGTTAAGCTGAAGTTCTTTAGGATAAATATTATTAATCATAGTTTGAAAGAAAGGGTTGTCAATAAGTCATCCAGATACCGAGAGGTGTCATTAAAGGCTTCAATAACATCTGCCTGGGTATCTGGTGAAAGACTCAACATGAAATCTCTTTCATAGCAAAATAAAAACAAATCTGCGACAAGTGGTGCACAGTTCGTTACATAGTAGGCAGATTATTTTGCTTATCGTTTACACCAGCCTTGAAAGTAGTGCATCGAGTGATATGTGCGGAAACAACATCATCCTCAGCAGAATTAACTGGAGTATATGCATTGGTGCTGCCGAGTTCCAGAGATAAAACATTGACGTAATGTAGGCGTCAAACAAGAATTACATAATTAGCTGATTTATCTGCAGGAACTAAAACAAATTTATTATGAAATTCCTGAATTCCCGATTTTAAATTACGAAAGGAAAACCTAGGTCTCGGAGGAAGTAAAGAGGGGTCAGCATTACAAAAGTTAATACGTGTATCTATAATTTTATGAACTGGCTTTTTCCAAGTAGAAAGCGAGTACACGACAATAACTCCATTGTTTACGCTATTGTGAGGGCACTATATTATCTCGCAGGTCAAGGTAATCAGGCTGCTACGTATAGGCTGTTCCACTGGGCGCCCCGGTATGTAAAGTTCGGTGTTTGATCAAAATAAAACAGCAACACAACTGTACACAATTTATTTTGACAAACAGATAGTCTTTAAGCGGTAAACAATATAATATATATTTCATATTTATTAGAATAACAGTTTCGTCGGACTGTTTATGGATTTTCATTGGACAGTTTATTGATTTTCTAAAATTCTTTAAATAGAACACGAGAACTTGTAAACATCATGGCGGAAAAACAACAACTTGTGAACAAAATTAATTAAATTGAACGGACTTATTGAATTAATCCAGTTACTTTGTATTATAGTAGTTGACATTTATCGTACTTGAATGAACTGTGTCCTGAGAATCGGAGAATTGATGGAGATTTGACATGGCCACTGTCGTTTTTGCAATTTGGCTGGACTGGGCCTCAGAACTCACAACTAATGGCAATGGACTGATTCTGGAACCACTTGGTCTAGCTGGCAACATCTCTGTAGAGGCTCTACGTTTGCAGGTGAGTGCCCTACTAAGCCTATGCTTTTCATCATCATGGGGCTTAATGTATGATGTCAAACTTTGCACATTTCTGTGGTCTGTAACTGCCATTATGGAGAAGCCTGTTTGGTGCTGGTGAGTTGTAACAAAAGCCCAGATACATTCACTTTGTGCACGCCAAGCGGAGCATTTTCATACCAATATTCACTCTCCGACCCCATAAATTTGCGCACTGAACGTTGAAAAAACCACAATCACAATTTGGATTTAGCTTGGACAAGTATTTTTCAGTCGAACGAAGTGGACACAACTCGTCCTCTGTTTTATACATTCTAGGCTCCTTGGCCTTTTCGCGATAATCCAACCCATGATGCGTTTTATCTGCCTCATTATACTTCATGGTCAGATATCTTCTACCTTTTGCATCAGTTTTGATAACAAGTGCATTGTTTACATAGTGTGCAATCCTTCCATTCCACGCCGTCCAAATTGTGCAATTAGTTCATATGTCACCTTATTCTGCAAGGTTTCGGGACTATCCACTGAGAAAATACCACTTTGATATAATTGAATGTGATTTTCTTCTTTGATTGGTTCTTTGTGTTTTGACACATCTTTCCCTTCTCTATACAGGCCCCAGTCACAACCTGATATGATGGCATTTCATGATATTTAATAACCTGGAAAAAGGGGGTGTTGTGAGCTCTGCAGAGAAGCATACAACTGCTGAAGAACGCTGTCAAGCAATGGCGGATCCATTCCTTCGAAGTTCTGATCTGGATAATCATTTTCGGACATCCAAGCTGAAATTAATTTTCTAATTGATGATTTATTCTGATTAATTTAGGAAAATGTTTTAATAACATTAAAAAAGTTAAAAGTGTGCAAGTGGTTATGATTCTGTGAAATGATAAACTAAATCGTATTCGAGAGAACATTTTCAACATGTATAGGACAATGTCAGACGGATTTATAAGCATATTATTTGGTAAGGCAGAAATACAATCATTTAGTTATTCTTAAAATAAGATTCTAACACTTGTTATTTTTCATGTAGACAATTTCACAAATAAGAAAATCTAGTCGTTTGGATGCGAGTTATAAAATCACTCGTTCTAACGCACTCGTGATTTAATTACTATGCATCCGAACTCCTAACTGTGTTTTATTCACCGATAAAATAATGAGTTGCGCCACGCGAAAATGTACTTTCGGACATTTCGACTAGTGTGCGCGCAGGCTGATCGGGTGGTCGCAAATGACTTGACACATCTTTGCGTGGTGCGGCTGAAATATACGGAGCTATTCATTTTTATTAATCTCAATTATTTATGGTATTATTTGGCAGGTTAATATAAATTTAAACTGTTCACAGCATATAAGCTTTGCAAATATTTTGTGATTCATGAAAATATATTTTTAAACAGAGCTGTAGATAATTTTGACTGCAAAGAGTATTTACTCATCAGATTCAAAAAGAACGAGTAACAAGGAACTCGTTCAGCGTAAACAATTGCTTTAAACAGTTCATGCTTTCATACTAGATGTGAATTAATACATTTAAAAGAAACAAACATTCTAAGTAAATGGAAGTTGCATGTATAAAGTAAAAAAAAAGAAACACATTATGACCTTAATATTAGACACATGCTTGGAACAATTTTCATCATGTAATCTGGAACAAACTATTCTACAGAACAATACATACAAATATAATACTCATGATTTTTAAAAGTTATGATTTGTGTTGTAAGTTGATCGGTAAAGATACTCACAATTTTAAAAACCTGAGTTTTTTTGTAAAAAATGTATGCGTGAAATATTCAAAAACTCAGCTTATCTACAGCTCTGATTTTATATTAGCCTGGATCAGCATGCCCAATACAATCCAGTTTGAACTGGACTAAATAATACCAGAAATACAATAAAACCAAAATGATGACGGTTTAATCTGGGTCTACACTGCAAATATATGAAAAGTCTCGATACTGTTTTTCTTGTGTCAGGACTTTTCTATTTGAGGCTGTGAGACAAAACATAACAAAATGGGCCTTATAGCTTTGTGTCAGCCAGAGTGAAATCAGACCAGCCCGAGCATTCACTTAGTCTGTAGTCTGATCTGGGTCCAGATTGAAACTTTGCTAGCTGTTCTGGGTCTATCAAGGTCGCATTTTGCCTGGCTTGGCTCGGATAAATTTTGCATAGTTGTGATAGGTTAGATGGATTTTAATCATTTAAAGCTTATCTGTTATTTAATTTTATAGCTCTGTTTAAAATAGAATTATACATTTTGAAATAAAATTTGTAATTTTAACTGTTTATTTTCATTAAATATTTTAAAATATTTCGATTAAATATTTTGAAATAATAATCATTGAACTACCTTTTAGCAAGCAAACCGCCCATTATGTGCTACTGTCTGTTTTTTTTTTCTGTATTTTGTTCTTTAAGTTTGTTGATGTCTGCCTCCGATGTTGTCTTGAACCTCTTATGTGGGGGTTGTACATGTAACTCCATAGTTCAATCTCCCCAGGGTTTGACACTTCAAGCACAGAATTTAAATCATTGAGCTCTATTTTATCTAGACTGTCATCCAATAAGTCCAAATCTTCATCTAAGCTTACGTCCGTTGTTTTGAAAAAGAACTCATTTATTCCTTCATAAGTTGCTGTGTATTTCTCAAACAATTCAAAGTTAAGACGCACTTTACTTCACCTGAATGCATTGATTGCACAATATATGTATTTACAAGCCCATCATATCTTGTACCAATGACTTGCCAGTCATCACGAGAACCTCTGAGGACGCATACTGCGCCTGTTTTAAAGTCTGTTTTAGCGCGTTTTAAAAGTAAAATCAAGAAAAAAATAACGATTTGCAGACGTGCGGATTTTGAAAGGGCAAGGTAAATTGACATCACGTGACGATAATTCATTGATAAAAAATAATCGTAGTAAACGATAGGTGGCGCTTTCACCGGATGAAAAATGGTATTATACGCGGGGAATTAATGGAACAGCCGTACTTTATCGGTGAATAAAATACAGTTGTCTTTCTTTTTTGTGTATATGAAAGACTGCGAAGGTCGTGTTAGAATTGGCAATATAAGTAAAACATAAAGATGCTCGTGTATTTATAATTACAAAAACCAATAGCGTAGAAAGCCACAAAGAAAGACTTGGCAGAAGTCAAAGCAACAAGAGAATAAAAAAAAGTATAAAAGTCGAACAGGAAATGTCGGAATAACGACCGGTAGCCCTGATGGAGTAGCTTTTTAGTTATATAAAGATTACTAAAATCACAAAGAGTGATAAAGACAGGGTTATCGACTAAGAATGTTCAGTAGGCAATATTGCCTACAGGTTAGCCTAAATCGATTTTAAGTGTACACAACCTCGCAATTATCCTGTCGTCAGCGCTTAAACTGACAAGACAGTGTAAATAAAGGTACATCCCATGAAAAGGAAATCTCTAACCAGGTGAGACTAAATGTGGGTGGTTAGTATAGGGTAAATGGTTTATTCATTCATTGTTGTAATAGTTAGATTTGAAATTGAATTATTATAAACCTAAACAACAGTCATGTATAGACACTATTCTGCATGCACATACTATAACTGTTAATTAACAAGATAATTTAATAATTTGTACGTCGCCACTGTAATGTGTCAATTACTTATTATGCCAAATACTGAATGCTTGTAGACTCTCTAATGAGCTGTTCTTTCGGATAAACATTCCCTATTTAAATCATGCTCTTTTTGGGATAGGTTAAGGTCGTGATAAATATGTCATTCGCTCATTATAACCATTGGTTTGTCATTGGTTGAGTACATTTTTTGTGGCTTTCTACGTTATTGTTTTTTGTATTTATATATACACGAGAATCTTTATGTTTTGCTTATATTGCCTATTAATGCTGCCTTGTAGGTTAGAGAATAGTACATGGCGGGGATTTTTTTATATTGTTTTAGTAATTGCACATGGTAAGGTAGTAATGAATAGTTTCTTTGAGTTTTTTCACTTTGATAACGCAATCTTATATGGTAGCAATGAACAGTTTATCTGTGTTGTAATGCACGCTAACGCAAACGCATCCCATACATGCGAGTAATTATATTTCTGTGCTGATGTGTACTTTAGCACGTCGTGCTACAAAGGTGAATATGTAATCAATTTGTAAGGCATGTCAAGGATTCGCGTAGCACAAATTGGAAAGAAAGTGTCTGGTAAAGAAAACGGTCATGGCGTGTTTACGTCTCCGTGCAACTCTTTTTTTGAATATTGTTTTAACACCCGTGACTTGGTCTGTTATGTTAAACTTTGTTCCCAGTTCCTACCCAGAAATAATGCTATTTTCTCTCGGCAGCTATTTTACGCTTGCGTAAAACCTTGCTTGTGCAACTCTTATATTATTTTAGTAATTGCACATGGTAAGGTAGTAATGAATAGTTTCTTTGATTTTTTTCACTCTTATAAGTACACATGGTAGCAATGAACAGTTTATCTGTGTTGTAATGCACGCTAACGCACATGTGAATTATTGTATATCTGTGCTGATGTGTACTTTAGCACGTCGTGATACAAAGGTGAATATGTAATCGATTTGTAAGGCATGTCAACGATTCGCCCACCTTGATTAAAAATGTTTGGTAGCACAAATTGGGAAGAAAGTGTAGGGTAAAAAAAAAACGGTCATGGCGTGTTTACGTCTCGGTGACAACTCATTTTTTGAATATTGTTTTAACACCCGTGACTTGGTCTGTTATTATGTTAAACTTTGTTCCCAGTTCCTACCCAGAAATAATGCTATTTTCTCTCGGCAGCTATTTTAAGCTTGCGTAAAACCTTGCTTGTTTACACTGTCCCGTTTTATTGGGATGACAGTATTGTAAGTGTGCGGTTTGGTGCACCCTAGAATGTGGGTTAAACCCCCAGCGGCCTTTTTTGGCACTGACTGTTCCAAGGCGGTAGCCCTATTGTCAACCCTTGTGTGTTTGTGATGTCTTATCTTGCCTTTTATACATCTTTATATATAGTTTGTCTTTGTTTCTTTGTGTGTTTGTGGTTGACTTCCTTGAATTCTACTTTCTTGTCGATTTGTAAACTACTTTTACAAATCATCTAAATATTCATTACTGCAGTAAATCATTTACTTTGTTAAACAATACTATCTGGTTCGTATAACAATATACCAGTACATGCATTACACAATAAATACGACTTAAAATGGCGCGAATGCTCTTAATTATCGGCGTTTTTTGGCAATAACCCGCAAATGTTTTCTGATTAAATCAACAAATCATGTCACATTGAATTTATTAGTCGCTGTTAAGGAAAGTAATTATATTTGACGAACAAAAGTGTTCACGAGATCACAAAACAGAGATCTCTTAGACATTAACGCTTCAGGATGATTGTAATTGATAGTGTTTTTTCTAAAGAGGCAGAGTACGAGTTATATTTGAGTTGTATTGCACATACGTACATTTACGTGTATCGTTTGCTAATTTCTCTGGATGTGGACTTTATTGTTAGAGATTTCCTGTCTAGTCAATTTGAACGCTGATGACAGGATAATAGCGAAGTTGTGTACATATAAAATCGATGATTTAAGCTATTGCCTACTGACCGTTCCAAGACAGTAACCCTGTCTTCACCGCTCGTTGTGGTGTGTATTGTCATTTCCATTGTATATATAGATATACAAATATATCCTTTTCATTGTATGTTTAATTTGCTCTTTGTGGAACAGTGCGGGCCTACGTTGATATTACGCTTGGGTGCTATGGTTTCAATGGGACCATTTGGCTCGTTCTTAGAAAAGAAACATGCTGACTAATAAGTGTTTATTGAAATTAATATCTTCATTTCAAAATACTAGTGGTTTCATTTTAATCCTAAATTATTTGTGTGTAAACAACATAAATTTAAATTAGAGTCAAATAGGATAATTCGTATTGAAAAAAACTCCAAAGGAAACGATATAAACAGAAAGAGTTACAAATCGTATTCACAATACAATGGCGCTGAAGACAGGATAATAGCGAGGATTGTGCGCATATAAAATCATATAAAATCGATTCAAGCTAACCAGTAGGTCTTATTGTCTACTGACCGTTCCAAGTCGGTAACCCTGTCTTCACCACCCTTTCTGTTGTTTTTTGTCTCTTTCATTGTAGTTTCAAGTCCTTGTTTGCAGTACAGTGCGGACCTACGATGCCATTGCGTTCGGACGCTGTGGTTTCTATAGGACCCTATATATCATTTTGATATAACAACAACAGGCGTAAGTGGGATTCAAACACTCAACTGCTGGCAGCTTTAGCAGTTGCACGTATACTGCTTTGTGTTGCTAGTAGTTTTTGTATTCCTATGAAGACCTGTAGAATTAAAACAGAATGACCTTTATTTGTTTTGACTATATAGGTACTTTAAGGGTACACAATTTTATACGCGTATTCATCTGACCTTTTTCGTTAATTTTGTTTTTCCGTTGAGATGTAAACATTGCATATGGGACCCGCAGTTACAATTAAATAAATATGAGACCAGCAGCTTCAAATAAATATATATGCAACCGCAGCTCAACATAAATACATATGTGACCAGCAGTTCCAAATACGATCGTATGGGATCCGTCACTCCAAATACATAATGTATACTTAGGGCGAAATTCAGTATATTCCGAATGCATGGACATGGTCTAATACTTGTTCATTAATACGAGCGTTAGATAATAAGGACTTTACTTTTGCGGAAAAGTAGACATTGAAAAAATATATTTAGTACATGTTTATTTTTCAAATAATTGATAAAAATACAAAACACAAAAAAGTAAAAAACATAATAAATGACACAGCATCTAATTTCTATAGTACCAGGGAGTATACATATATGCCGTAAGTCCCCGCCACCTGGTGACCAAAACATTCGAGGAGTGGCACGTATTAAATTTGGATTTGCAGTATGACATGCTCGCCACGTGCCCCCAACTAACAATATACCACACATCCACTGATCAACTATTGCGTAGCCCTATTGAAGTACAGCCTAATTAGGGTACATACGTCGGTATATGACAAAAGCACGCACCATTTAGGGAAACATAGTTTTATGACACATTTCCTGTTTATTGCAATTCCGTACCGCCGCGGCGAGCCACGTACTGCACAAGACGGATATATGATACAGATATAGGATGCGTGGGAAACTAGTTTATCGCGCATACATATCATACTATGATCTAAATATAGCCAAATGTATTATGAACACTATAATATGTATTATGTACATGTAGAGATCGAAACAACAGACCTAATAGAATTCAACAGCTAAACAATCACGGCGTATATAAATATCTAAGACTATATCCCTTTCTACAATTTAGCATCCGTATACCTGATGAAGTGCTAAAATAATAGAACAAAAACTTTTATGTTACCTCATTTATTCAGTTGCATGTTTTTTTAAATGCACGAATTATTTCGTCCTTCCGCAACTTAAAGGAAGTACATCAGGCTTTGGAAGCAACACGTGCATTAATAAAATACAAAGCTATGAAATTACTAAATTATATTGTGAAATGGCTCTAAGATATAGATAGATCATTAGGCTTCCTATACTATAGCGCAATAATTACTAATTATAAATTACAGCAAGGCTTATTAGGCCATGGAGTAATCACCAGATTATAAATAGCCGTCACACGTGATCACCGCGGCGATACTGACATATGACGATCCCTTTGAAAGATGTTGCGATTTTTTTTACCGCCAAGATTAAAATAGCTATCCCTGGCACGTAACCTTAGTTAGTCAATACTATATTTATGTCTTTTATTGTATGTGTTCGGTGTAATTGACTTCGGTCGTTTATGGCTCATTTAGTTCATTTGTCTTATTTTAATAGCGAAATAATATATTTGAACAATTTTAAAAGAACTACTAATCCTGATGTACTCCCTTTAACCAAGTGAAAATCGATATTAGAGTGTATGGATAAGCGATTGTTCTACAGAATTTAAGTGTACCCATTTCACATCAGTAAGCGGCGCTATAACAAAATACGGAAATATTTAAATGGTGTTTAATGGTTTGTCAACACATGCAATGTTATTTAGAGCCGTCCCAGAAGAAGGGTTTGGGATGCATACAAATCCGATAACTTGATTTATTCGGAATAATGAAGATATGCCTATGGTCCCTTAACTTTCTCGGGAACACTATAGATATGTCCGTGAACGTCCCTATTCGACGGACGAGGCTATGAAAAAGTGGCAAGTACGTATAGTTTACACCAACTTTCATTATAGATGAACATTTATAGTTCCAAGCACAATGCCTTACACAGAGCTACCGAGGTAGCTGTCTTATGGAGAATGACTATAATTAAGCGTTATTAGTTGCAAGCACAATTTAATTACCTGACTCTATTTCCATGCGATTTCATTGAATGCGTTATACATATAAATGAACGTTTCAAAACAAATTCAATTAAAATAAACTTATGAAACATAACAATATGTAATGATATGTGTGTGTGTGCGTGTGTGTGTTGGATTGGGTGGAGTGGAAGTGGGGTTTGTGGGGGGAGTAGCGGAGGAGGTGGGGTACGACGTGGCGTGGTGGGTCGGGGAAGGCTACCTATCCGTTTCGTTTCAAAACAACTTTCACATGGTCTAATATTCTTTATGTTTCATTCCATTTTGATAATTATTCACCCGTTACTACACGTTTGTTAAACAGCCTGGTTGAATTTTTGCGTCTACATGACTGGTCGATAACAATAATTTTATATGTTTGACACTAATCAAGTTGATATATTTATTAAAGTAACATACATGTGACATGCTTGTTTTCTTTCATAACTTTGATAAAAAGTGTGGTCTAATTTGAGATAAATAATTTCGTTCATAATATAAAAAAAAGCCGTAAAAATTAGTTCACAGTGTTCACCATAATACATTTTATGTAAATAACGAATACATACTAAATATGTGCACGTGCCGACAGTTGGCATTTCGTCTAATTGGTTTGTTGTATATCAATTAATTAGTACACTTCCCATTATACATATACACTTGGTGCGTCAAATCAGTGATCATCGGAATGAAAACATGAAAGACTGACAACGATCCTTGATTATTTCTAGAGAAAAGTGTGGTCTTAGTTTATCGTTCATTTGCTCAGGTTATCGTTCAATAACGGGAGCGCAGACCTTCATTAAATTCGTCATAACATTTGAAGTTATTGATAAGTTATAATATTGTTGTTTCTTATACGTTTTTTTATTTTTTATTTGTTTGTTTTAATTTAAAAAAAATACATATACGTTTATACATACATATATGTTAAGGCTTCTCTTAGATACATGTTAATATCCTTTAATAGCTATATGTTTGCATGCTATTTCCTCTTTGTTCGTGTGATTATTTTTTATGTGTTTATTTGGAATTCTCCGCATGAGGCGGAAATAGTTATCTGAATTCAAAATCCCATTTTTGAAGTTTGCAAATTATTAAAAAACAGCATTAAAAATGTGAAACTACAAAACGTTGTTGTTATAAATGTAATAACACTTTATAACATAATACTTTATTATATGAAATTAGTAAAAAAATAAACAGTATTTGACGCTTTGAAAGATGCGTGTACTTTGCACAGTTGCATGTTGGATCCGCCGAATGACATTTTCATAATATGTCGATTCGTTAAATTGTTTTGTGTATTTGTATTTATCATACGTTTAAATTTAATTTGTTATAATTAGTTTTTATCGCTATACCTATGACGTGTAAGCACAATAAAAGACGTATATATAAATAGGGCTCTCTATGACGTCCCAAATATAAAGTATGTTTGACTCTTTAAACATTACGTTTGATTTGCACTAAATGTATTCTAAGAACCGAATCGTGATCAATATAATCATGTATAATTGTTTAACCCCTTATATTTAATGCGTATATTCAACTCCGCCGTTCAGCGTGTCAGTTATTACGATTACACAATTAACACCTAGTACACACACACTCAGTAAGCGTGTCATTCATTTCATGCACTGCGGTTGTTTATTCAATCCACTTAGTGTTAATCCCATAACGCAAATAAATATACATGTATCATACAGCTATGTAACTCATTCTTTATACAACACCATGTACAGCTTAACAAAGTATCGCCATTAATATAAAATAGAATTCGTCTGCTACGAAATAATTATATAGATTGATTTAGCGCAAAGGAATGTTTTAGTGGTTAAATGATCTGCATTCTCATTGGTCAAACGGAAAAACGCAGAATCCCGTTTTTTACCGTTTACTCAGTCACCGTTTACAGTTTAGGCGTTTCGAGTTCTGATTGGCCAAACTAAATATCAGCAACCTGATTGGCTAAACCTACAAACGCAAAAACTCGAAATGAGACAAACCCGTTTTCAGTCGAAAAAACCGTTGGCAACGTTTTTCTTCAATTTTCATTGGTTGATCTGCAGAAACCCAGTTAAACGCGTTTGTTTTGTGCCGCGTTTTGAGTTCGTTTTGCTATCGTTTCAAACTAGTTTGTGCTCGGTAATAAAACGGTTCTATAGCTACATATGCAACCAGCAGCTCCATATCAATAGATAAAAAAATCGAATAGGAGAAGTAGCATTCAAGGACGACAGTCAACCACAAACACGCACATATGGGACCCGCAGCTCAAAATAAATACATATGGGACCTTACCGTCCCAATAAAGATATTTATTGCATACGCATTTACAAGCTCCGTTGACTCTCAATGTAACAGGAAACGTCAATATTTGCTCATACTGACGTGTAGTAAAATCATACTGGGTCTGTAATGTATACTCGTTCGTAATTGGTGCAATTTTGTGTTCATGTCAAAGAAAGTATGTCACGTGATGTAAACAATGTTGGTTGATGTCATTTTGTTTACAACCTTATTTATTGTTGCGTATGCAATAAAAAGGTTATTAGGTTTATATTGGGATATATGCAACCGTTCTTTCGCGCCGAAATATTGAGCTCCTAAAGTCGTTCAATATTAATACGCGAAAGAACTCGTGCATGTACAAATCTAATAACTATAAATATGAGTCGCAGTTCCAAATAAAGGCATATGGGTCCCTCAGTTACAAACAATACATAACGGATTCGCAGCTTCAAATAATCACGTATGGGACCCCCTCTTCCAAATAATCACATGGGATCGCAGCTCCAAATAAATACATATCCGACCCGCAGCTCCAAATGAATACATATCCCATATTCATATTGAAGTCGAAATACATATAGGACCTGCAGCTCCAAATACATACATATGGGACCTGCATTTCAAAATATATTCACATAGAACCCTTAGCTCTAGAAAAATAGATATAGGACCCGCAGTTCCAAATAAATACAGATGAGTCCAGCAGCTCCAAATTAATACATATGCAACCCTCAGCTCAAAATAATACATATGCGACCAGCAGTTCCAAATAAATACGTATGGGACTTGCAATTCCTTACAAAAGGGAATCTTCATGACCCCATGTGGAACTCCACGAAACAAACATTATAGATTGTATTCACTCAGTTCATTACAGTAATGAAATAATGTTGTCAAGAATATAATATACACAAATAAACGAGAATGGGGAAAGGCATAGACTCGCAAACAGGTATTTTAGCCAAGAAGAAAATACACTGTGTGTGTTTTGTTTTATAAATTAACACAATTAATGTTTCTCCCTTTCTCCTTTGTGTTTGTTCTAAAAAAGAAAACAAAAATTGAAAATCGCCGAACACGATGAATATAATAACAGTGCAGTCTCAGTTTGAGACTGTTCATGAACGGTAGTGAAAATGCTAACTACCGTTCACGCCCTCTAGTAGAGCAGTCCTCAATATTTAAATGTCAAAAGTACCAACATGTGAGCCATCCCGAAGATGGTATTCATATGACGGCATTTAACTTATGATCCTTGCAAATTTGGTTTTCACCGAAACCCCATTAACGCATAATTACAAGTGCGTGCTGAAATACCAGTACAGAGACATGAACAGTTTAACAGATGGGAGGGTTATAAACCATGCATACAGATGCTGAACCTGTGTGATGGACTAATTAATCCTGCTCCTTTATGTTTTGTTTACCTGCATGATGTTTCAACTGCCATAGATAACGATCCAGGAAATAACTTAGATAATCGTTTTTCGACGCAGCCAGATATAATTAAATATATAAATAAACGTGTTTGCGTGTTTGTGTGTGTGTGTGTGTCTGCGTTCGTTCGTGCGTGCGTGCGTACGTGTATGTATGTGTGTGTATATGTGTGCGTGTGTGCGTGCGTGTGCATATTGCTTTTAAAAATAAAAATGTATGCTAAATACCATTATTTACCTGCAACATATAACGGGTGTTTAAAATAGACAGTGAATAGCTAACTGAATAATGAAAACAAATCAAAGGAAAGAACGATCCCCTCTCGTCTCCTTTAATAATAAGTGAACGCGAGAGGTAGACACATTTCTGAATGCTGCAAATGCTTCTAGTAAAATTTAGCGACTAGCGATCCCAGTATTGGAGCGCGTTCTTCCACGGAGTAATAAAGCCACCGAGAAACGAACATCATCATCAGTTGGTATTGGAAATGTGGTTCCTGCTAGTGGTTTACTTCATGGAATGTCTTAGGCTAGTTTGATAAGGGTTAATTCATGGAATGTCTTAGGCTAGTTTGATAAGTATGTATTTTGAGGAGACGATGTTAATTTAGTAACTTGGAGTAAAGCTAATGGTAATTGACAAGTGTTGTAGTTTGCTCTTGTAATTATTTGTAAAATTCCAGGTGCCCAGTGTAAGTAATATATTTGAATTCATGAGTTTTCCATCTGTTATAAATCATAAAAATTGTACGGATATTAGCTTAATATCAAACGCACACAACATTTATATACATTATTAAAAAAAAACGTCCATACAAGCGATCACGCTGGTATATTTTGTGAAATTTTAACGGAATGTAAATAAGGATTTTGGATTATAGTTTAAAACATAATTAAAACAACAATGTACACGCACTTACGAGGTACTTGTGGATAAGTCAATTTATAAAATGGAAGAAGATGTTCCGATTTACGAGAGTTACTCTGAAGATTACGATTTTCCCTATGGGAACGAAACGTTTGACTACACGCATATCGGATATCCGGGTGAAATTAAAAAAGTACCCTTATACGAAATTGTTCTTAAATCGTATCTGTACGCAATGATAATATTTTTCTCGCTCGTGGGAAACGCACTGATAATAGTGGTAGTACTGAGACACAAGCGGATGCGGACTACTACTAACTTTTACATTGTCAATTTGGCGGTGGCGGACATCCTCGTGACTGTGTTCTGTACCTGGGTACACCTCGTCAACAACCTCAACAATAACAACTGGGTGCTCGGAGGTTTCTTCTGCAAGTTCAACACTTTCTCACAAGGTAAGAACATTGATTCGAATCAAGAACAAAGATCCGTATAATTCTGAAATGCACGCGTGTTATAGTATCTACAAAACTATATTACTTACATAATGATCATATCTATCGACACAGATTTATATCAAATAATTTTTAATTACTAAAAGAATGGAAACAAAGTAAAAATTATGCTAATATCAAATGGAAACATTTATTTTTTATCATATATGTATTGTAATTTCCATATTTCCAAATTACAATATGATGTTAAACTATAAGTGTCACATATCTTTTATATGCAAATATTCAATTTCAACATGTTATTACATACTTTTGTTTTTATTTAAAAGTTCGATGTTTATTTATTTCTTAAACGTGGAAACAAGTTAACTCATATAAATATAGACAACCGTAAATAAACTTACGTGCTTTTTTTCACGTTGCATACATATAATTTTATATATTTGCCAAAGCTACAGGGACCACACGGCAATTATTACGTGGTCCGAGTGTTAGCTTTAATACCCCATTCAACCTCTTCTCCAAGAGGCGGAAGCGGGGTTGGCTGGGGTATGAAATAAAACCTTAATTTCGGCTTAAATAATTTGCATAATGTAAAATTAAAACAATTCATAGAAAAGTGTTATACAGGTTATTGTATTTTTTTAGTAAAAATGTTTTTAAATATCCATTATAAAATACTGCTAATATAGGCTTTCTCGCTTAATGGAATTTAGGCGGACCACGTAATGCGTGCTTTACTGGCACCCACCATTTTGATAGTAAAACCCTCCAAGCTTTTAATATGAAAAGTAAACTGCATGATAGATTAATGTAAGCACGTAATTGCTTATTTCAAAATAACATTCCGTGAAGAGAAATAACTCGAGCCAAAACATTGCTTTTTTGAATTTCAAATGTTCTAGTCTTGACAGTGTATACACAATTATACACACCATTTAGCCACTTATCTATAGTATTGAAAGATGTCTTTTAGTTCAATAGTAGTTCCAAAGAAAACAGTATGTAGTAAAGTTTTCATTACTGTTCAAAATTAACGGGATGCCTTTTGTTTCAGAAAGATATACCCACCCCTCAATCCAACCCCACCCCATCCGCACCCCCTCTCCCCCAAAAAGGAATTCAGTGTTTTTAAATAAAACTAAATAAACACCTTTGCAGTCGTCTGATTTGTTTTGATGCGTGACCATTAATAAAATGTTCATCCCGTGTGTCCATCTCAATGAAGTTTTTAAATATGTATGGAACTGTTATAGGTGAACATATAGACTTACAGAATGACAAATCTTGTAATGAATTACGAAACCGCAATCCGTTAGTCTTTTAAACTGTTCAACCCATGGACCAAAATTTAAATTATTTGACTTTGCTGTTTCATTTTGTTTTGTTTTACATTATACCTCAGTCACGCATAAAAACATTGCTATCTATGACCCAATAATACAATAGATGCTTGATTTAATTGATTATACATTTCCTTTTAGCATGTTTAGTGAACTGAAATTATTCGGAAATTAAAAACATATTGCTAAAATGAGTGGAGTAAAACTTCTGTAATTGTTTGGTCTTTTTGCAATGGTTAATCATTTATATATCTAGACAAAAGCTGCCTAGAGTGTTCTAAAAAATCAAACAGTTGAGGGGGTCTCCCACGACGAACCCACCTCATACGAAGCATATACCTTGGTTATTATGTTTAAACTAAATAATGTGTGGCTTTTAATTGCAAATGGACTGGAATCGCGAACTTCTATAACGTTGTTATTAAATGTTTATCAAAGAATATTAACGTCATATCAGTGTTTTTTCAGAGTAAAACAATTCATAATACATATTTATAATTAGCTCTGAAAGACATTTTAAAAACAGTGTAATTTTGAGAGAATGCAAAGAAAGTCAAAGCACTATTGATTTGTTTTCAATATGTGGCGTAATAATTAAATAACTTGCATATGTTCAAATCATTATTAATAATGATATAAATTGTTCAAAGCAAATTGTTTTTGCAAATTGATATTTTTTATATATTATAATGCATTTATATTTAAACATCAGGCGGAATAACAATAACAAAATGAAAACTACTAAACAATGTATATTTCCAATTATTTGATTGGCACATTACTTGTTCTAAGTATTAACTTTCATACCCCATCCAACCCCTTCTCCAAGAAGCGAAAACGGCGTTGGATGGGATATGAAATTAAACCTAAATTTCGGCTTAAAAAGTTTGCATAGTGTAAAATTATAAGATTTAACTGAATAATTTTAAACAGGTTATCGCATTTTTTCAGTAAAAACATATTTTTAAACATGTTTTATTTTCGAAATATCCGTTATAAAATCCTACTAAGATAAGCTTTCCTATCGCTTAATGGAATTGAGGCATGACCACGTAATGAGGTTTAAAGTCATATGATACTGGATTAATAAACTGAGGTGTAGATTTTAACACTTGATAAATACATCAAGGTACACATGTGAATTAAATCTTTTGATTACAACTTTCGACATACGTCTGGCTTAAATCATACGTATTCACAATTTCAAACGGAAAACATAATTTATTCAACCGTAGTTAATGAAAATCGGCTCGTTTAACCCATTTGCCAAGGTTTACTTGTGAAAATTCTCTAGTGAATTATTTAGTAACCGTTGAATTTACGGCTCCCAATAAGTTTCCGAATCGAACGCAAAGATATGCAATACTCAACTTTTATAATCGGTCACCCAGATTTTTTGAAAATAACAAGAATACTAAAAACACATACCAATATTCTATTAAGTTTATCAACAAAGTTTTAGTCCAATCAAGGCAGATTAAGTTTTATAAATCGCTAGCGATATTTGTTAAACGACGCCAGTTAAAATTTCCAAATGAAAATATGAATTATTAAAAAATATATAATTCTTTGAAAAGTGACCGATTATAAAAGTTGAATAGTGTATCTCAAGCATAGAGTAGATGTATATACATTATTTAAAGAAACTATACGCCAAATTACGGCAAACTATACGCCAAACTATACGCCAAATTACGGCAAACTATACGCCAAACTATACGCCAAATTACGGCAAACTATACGCCAAACTATACGCCAAATTACGGCAAACTATACGCCAAACTATACGCCAAATTACGGCAAAATTACACTACAAAACCGTTTATCAAAACTCTATCCAGGCGTTCAGGTCAAATACTGATGTATATGTGCCGATTAAAAGCATAGGTTTGTTCATGGGTTTATTGAAATACCCGTGATTTAATATGCGTACAATGAAGTATGTGTTGGTAACTCTTAATTCAACGCTACAGTTTTAGGGTTCTGGTTGGTTAAAGCATTTAGATTATGCCTATAGAGAAATATAAAAAGATCTGACAGGGAAAGTAGCATTCAAGGAGGACAGTCAACCACAAAACACAGAAACAAACACGCAGACAAACAAGAAGGCAAAAGTAATAATAATGGCAAACGACATCACAAACACAAAAAGGTTGACAATAGGGCTACCGCCTTGGAACGGTCAGTGGCAAAGTAGGCCACTGGGGGTTTAAACCGGTTCTAGGGTGCACCAAACCTCACACTTCACCTACTGTCATCCCATTTAAACAGGACAGTGTAAATAAAGAAATCCCCGCCATGATCTAATCTCTAACCAACAAGGCAGCATCAGTAGGCAATATAACTAAAACACAAATATGCTCGTGTAAATATAATACAAAAAAACATTAGCCTAGAAAGCCACAATGAAGGTACTCAATGACTTGGCAGAAGCCAAAGCAACAAGAGAATAAACCATTAAGGGCACGACAAGAAAGATCATAGACAAACATCAAACGCCACTGTCCCATTGGGCTTTAGGTAGGCATCATCATAGGGTCCACAGCCTGTGCGGTCATCGTACAATTAAAGAGGAAAGTTTGATTTCTTGGATACAAGTTTGATGTTGTAAAAGTTGACTATTGTTGTTTTCTTTAACTGAATGCATCTATTGTAGGGAAAAGTAGACTTGTGATTCGTTTCATATACGTATGCGAGTAAGTGAAAAAAAGACGCCTACCATCGAGTGAAGGATTTCCCTACAATCGAACCCAGAAGTTACCGAAGCTATTTAATACATTTAAAAAAAATCTGTATGATTTTAACCCAAATTATTCTCACTTTATTGAAAGTTATCGGCGGATGACGTCGACGTCAGCAACACTTTATTGACTCAATGTCGCAGTTAATAATTTTTGTGTTCGGAGTTAGTTATAAATATTTAGCGATTATGATCATTTTTTCAATGAGAAATCCCAATTATACTCCCATAGAAATGTAACAAAAAAATATATATTGTTTATGTTGTCATAATATTTTCTGCTGGTAACGATGTGTTATACAATTACATAGAACGTTGCTATGTAAAATAATAGATAGAATCGTTGGCTTATTCAATCACCGAGATGGGCGTATTTTGTAGCATGGTGTACTTAGTAACACTGTGACGTCATATTGACCGTATTCTAAATTCCAATATCCGGTAGTTGTATTACGGTATAGCCACGCCCCTTTACTTACCCTCTGGTAGTTGTATTACGGTATAGCCACGCCCCTTTACTTACCCTAAATTAAACGAGTTAATGCTCTGTATTCATCAAAGGAAATGTCACCGACCGTGCTATAATTGAGCATAATTCATTCAGGTTCAAGCTAATGAATCATGTTAAAAGTCCTTAGTGAACTAATTAGCTGGGCTATATGCTCATAAACCGGGTGAACTAATTAGCTGGGCTATATGCGCATAAACCGGGTGAACTAATTAGACGTGCTATATGCGCATAAACCGGGTGAACTAATTAGACGTGCTATATGCGCATAAACCGGGTGAACTAATTAGCTGGGCTATATTCGCATAAACCGGGTGAACTAATTAGCTGGGCTATATGCGCATAAACCGAGTGAACTAATTAGCTGGGCTAAATGCGCATAAACCGGGTGAACTAATTAGATGGGCTATATGCGCATAAACCGGGTGAACTAATTAGCTGGGCTATATGCGCATAAACCGGGTGAACTAATTAGACGTGCTATATGAACGTATACCGGATGAAATATATAAATGTGCTATATGCACGTATTGAATATATACCGGATGACTTTATTAGACGTGCTATATGCACGTATACTGGGTGAATGAATGAATGAATGGTGTTTTACGGCACGTCGACACATAAATAGGTCATATTGTGCGCAAAAATTGATGAAAAATGAAGAAATGAAGTATTAATTAAAAATTAATGTAAATATATAAAGATAAAACTATTAAAAAAAAAGGGATGATAAGGTGTAATATAAACTATGTATGTAAATCAACGAATGCCCGTCAACGGGTATATAAACAAGTATATATATATAAGAATACATTACAATACATTACAATGATTTATATAGTCTGATCTCTTTCAGGAAATCTAAAACAAGACTAAAATCTACTGTATCAAATAACTCTTTCATAGTATTAACATTGTAGTACCTTTGACGCATAGGATCAAAGTCTATACATTCCAATAAGATGTGTTTGACCGTTAACGGTGCAAAGCAGGGTATACATTCTGGTAATTGCTCACCTTGTAATAAATATGAATGAGTATAACGTGTATGCCCTATCCTGCACCGGGCTATACTGGGTGAAGTAATTAGACGTGTTATATGCACGTATACCGAGTGTAGTTATTAGACGTGCTATATGCACGTTTACCGGGTAACATAATTAGACGTATATGTGCACATATCAATGGATGAACAAAATTAGGCGTGACATATATAGGTATCCATGGGTGAACACATTACGTATATGCACTTGCCTACTAAGATATGGTTATATTTCGCTTAGTAGATATAACCTCATATAATGAGTTGCAATATAAATTCAATGTACACATATCCTGGGTTAAACCAGGGATGATTTCGATATAAACCCGGGCTTGATATAGATACTATCACTTTCGTGTATTTATCCGTTATTATGGACGTATAACGTGTGAACCATATAACGCAATTTAGACGCCGATATATAACTTGTCACGGTTAAAAAAAAATAGACAGCGCAGACAAAGTTAAATATTAATATAAGCTTATATAAGATATAAACAAAGTTACTGCGCTTCACGTTCCCTTTTGCGCTGACTGGACAAACTCTTTGGACTATATGAGTGCAAAGGGAGATAAGCCTAAACAAAGGGAGGTAGGTGCATGCACTTTCGTCCGAGCGTTTTTTGTTGTGCCCTAAATTGATTTTCTCTTTGGCTAAAACTGTTGTGGATGATGAGTACCAATTTCTCTGGATGTGGACTTTATTGTTAGAGATTTCCATTGATAGGATGTACCTTTATTTACACCGTTTTGCTTATCTGGGCGTTGAAGACAGTAATAGCGATACATACAATTGATTTACGCTAACGTGTAGGCCTTATTGCCTACTGACCGTTCCACGCACGCCAAGTCAGTAAACCTGTCTTCACCACTCTTTATGTTATGTAATGTCCTTTTCATTAACATCTTAAATATGCTCATATTTCGGTTTGTGGTGCAGTACGTACCTAAGGTGTCATAGCGTTTGATTGCTGTTGTTTCTATTTGACCGTTTTTCACATGTTTGGCTTATTTGACACACTTCTTTGGTTTAGGTAAATAAGTGAAAGATGAAAAATGTGTGCCTGATTTAGCACATGGAAGACACACCTGCTGCTCACTTTTTATTGCCAATATGCAAAACAATATTATTACATATAAAACCACTCCTATTAATTAACACACACCTGAAAGGAAAAACAACAAAAACATTATCAAGGAATGCCATTACCTAACAATGAATGACATTATAAACGTAACTATATCAGACTTTGCCAATAGATACAGAAAACAAATGAAGAATGTGCTACAGTTCCATAAGTTTAATTAATTAAACCATGAATGCATGAAGCTCTATACTTATACAGCATGCAATTTATATAATAGTACGATTAAAAGGGATGCGCTTGACAAACATTATCAAAATTCCTGTTCATAATCTGAGAAAATGAGGCCTCGATAAACACAGTTAAAACCTCTAAGTATATATCTACCCATTTTGTTATACAGACAAAACGCGATGTTTCCTTACTTTAGTTCATTACTATCAGGTTGTGCATACCGTAATTTCTTTTAACTCTTTTTAATTCTATACATAAATTGAATTGAATTGAATTAAAAGAGTGCCCAGTTAATAAATTACCAAATATTCTTGAGGCCCTTTATCTAACAAAGATTATTAAAATACTCAATGTTCATTTGGTTATTTAGGAGGCATTACATGTCCAATAAATATTTTGAAGTCACACCTGTTAACCGTTAAGACGCCATTTTAAACGATTATCTAACATGTTTTTTGAAAATACTCGATGCTGATTGGCTATTGGGAAGTACTTAGCTATGTAAACCTCTTACATCACGTCCTTTAACCGTTAGAACGTCATTTTTAGGAGGTTGGCTGGGAAAGGACGTAGTGATGATATTTTTTTTAAATTCATATTTAAAGCTTCTTTGGTATAATTTATATTCAAAATTATCAAAAAAAGGCTAGGTCACCACCCTTTTTTCCCCACTAGACGTCATTGAAAAAGGCACATATTTCTAACTTCAAAATTTCACTAAAAAGAGAAAAAATATAGTCATTGAACAGTTTCTCAATTGTTTTCATAACATTACGTTTATTGAAAAACAACAATTAATTTTCGATTGCATATATACATATCTTTCAAATCATTACACACAATATTGACATGGAGATCGAAAATAAAATTAACTCAGTATCTACTTTTATATATGTATTCCACTACTGAAATACAAAAATCTGATTTATTCTATAGCAAAAGGATAAATTCTACTTAGAGCTACCCATTGTAGGAACCCCATTTGTTACAACGTCGCTATCGGTTGTAGCCGTCTGTAAAAGTTACAATTTGTGTTCTAAATGTTACACTAAACGCTATATGTTACAATCTTACCGCAAATGTTACAAAATATAGTTGTGATAAAAGTTACAACGTCTACGCTATCTGTTACATCATTTTTACTTGTAACAAAAGTTACAACACTTTGTCCGGAAATGTTACACTGGCATTGGCATCATTCCGAAGCTTTGGAAAGTGTTGGATTTTGCTAGTACACTATATTCATAATATGTATAAGTGTATTTAGGTAATTGCAACAACCTTATTTTGTTGATTAACACTATTCAGCTAAACATGTACATGCACAAAGCATTATACGAGGGGCGATAAAGAATTCTCGGAAAGTGTTTCTCACTAGTTATTTTCCAGACAAAAGATTCATTATATACTATATATTGATTAAGTAATTATTAAATCAAGGGTCATAACTCTGGTGTTACTAAGGCGACTCCAACCATACTTGAGCAAAAGCGAGTCCACATAGGGACAAACATTTATACAAAATATTACGTGTATGTGCCTTATGGTTACCAAGATATAGCTCCAGACGGACGCACTAACGGACGTGGGATCATAACATACAAACGTTTTCGTCAATCAATGTTCCTCAAGCAGTCAAGAAGGCTATTGGGTTCATTGTTTTTTCCTGTCTGTATTTGCGTGTTTTGTTATGCAGTTTAATAACTACGCTGTTTGTTTTAAATAGACTATATGGAACCTATGACCCGCCGTCAATATCCGAATATCCGGAGGATAGTTTCGCAATTGCCACTGGATCACGTTTCCTCATTGTTTTTTTTCGTGTGCGACGTTGCTACCTGAAGAAATATTTGGTTCATATATACGTATCGGAATTTTTTTACGTTAGCAGTAAAAAATATTTATCCGCATGTTTTTCAGGAATGTTTATCTATTAATTTGTGAACCACAGTAGGTACTATGCAGTGTACGTGCATCTGTATGTTTTTCTAAAAAAAGTGTTTCTGTTGCGGAATATTAGAAGGATTCATAAAATATCTTACTTGTACCATTGTTAGCCCACTGTATGATTGTTTTGATAACGACTGCATTAGACGACGTATTCATAATGACTGCAAAACACGACATATTCCTTCAATTTTTTTTTGCTTTTCTTTGAGTAAAGGAATAATTTATTTTCGGACGACGTGAGGGAGAAATAAAATACTACAAACAATACCAGAAATTCAAAATCATGAATCGCTCATGATGGTTTAGAAGTCTAGGTCGTATATGTATGCCATAGATTTCATATATATACATATACTTACATGTTAAAAGTAACTATTAAAAGCGTACGCCTAATCTGCCTCTTCCTTGAAACCGCCTATGGAAAACATTTGTACGTACAGAAATGTGTGAAACACACTACTAACATTTATAAAAATACTTTAATAGCACATTTAAATACTGTTTATAAGCTTCGGAAATGATGCCAATGTCAGTGTTACATTTACGACAAGGTAAGGTTGTTGCAATTACCTAAATACACTTATAAATATTATAAATATAGTGTACTAGCAAAATCCAACACTTTCCAAAGCTTCGGAAATGATGCCAATGCCAGTGTAACATTTACGGACAAAGTGTTGTAACTTTTGTTACAAGTAAAAATGTTGTAACAGATAGCGTAGACGTTGTAACTTTTATCACAACTACATTTTGTAACATTTGCGGTAAGATTGTAACAGATAGCGTTTAGTGTAACATTTAGAACACAAATTGTAACTTTTACGGACGGCTACAACAGATAGCGACGTTGTAACAAATGGGGTTCCTACACCCATACCCCCTATTTTGTTGACAACAAAAAATGATCACAAATGACGGAAAAAATATGAAAAAACAAATTTGCTTAAAATTTGGTATGTTACCATCTTAAATCCTACATTATATCCATATCTACTAGAATGGAAAAAATGAAACAATTATGTTGTCAAATAAAACTATGATTTAAAAAAATAAAATGTTTAGACTTGGAGATGTCAAAACTTGCCCAGTCAACATCCTTAAACGATTTTCAGCGTCGGAAAACATAGAAAACATCGATTACGTTAGTTTAACAATGCGGGGAACCCACGTGACTTTTGAATAAAGTTCGCATTAGAAAACATGGCGGAAACGTCCACATCAGGTGAGTCTTGTTTGAATAACTTTTTTATTATTTAACCGATTGCGATAAGGTAAAGTCTAAAGTATCCACCAAAATAGTACCAACCCTCGGTGCAAAGCGTCTGTCGGCTTTCTGTAGCCGTTTGTTACTGATGCTCGAACAACTTTTTTCTTGTGTCAAAACAAATAAGGAAAACGTTTGCATTTTTTCATGATTTTCAGTCAAAATGTTAAATCTACTCATTGCAGGAACCATTGGTACCTATATTTTATCAACCATTTATTTTAAAATATATGTTATACTAGTAGTTTTACGAAAATGCTGGAACTTTTGCAAAAAAAAACGGAAATTAAGTTTTGAATATGGTTTGCACCGGTTTTAAAAGGAATATCGTTTGCATTAAAATTACAAACTATGAAACACGTTACTACTACGCCTTATTTGTTTGAATATGCGTATGCTTTGACGCATTTAACATTTCTTTTCAATAACTAAGAATCATTTTTCGACTTAGTACGTTATAAAAATAACGATTTCTGTTAAGATGTCATTCTTGATTCGTTTTTGCTTTATTAAATCGCTTAGGTGATGCGATCAGCCTATGGTCCGTCTATTGTCAATTGTCCGTTTACTTTCTTTGGTTGAATCATAACGACTTTCATAAATCGTATATGG
Source organism: Cyrtodaria siliqua (assembly GCA_037043455.1). Taxonomy (NCBI): domain Eukaryota; kingdom Metazoa; phylum Mollusca; class Bivalvia; order Adapedonta; family Hiatellidae; genus Cyrtodaria; species Cyrtodaria siliqua. The sequence continues at coordinate 53,621 of JAWPHD010002522.1, read as the reverse complement.
AATGGAGACGAGTTTTAGATCCTCTTTATAGTCAAATTATTTATTTATAAAAAGTAACATGGACATAAAACCGCAACGACATTTGACAAACTTTAGCGCCAAAACGGCTTTCACACTAAATGGTCATAACGTCATGTCATAGAAATATCTGTATAGTCTTTCAAAAGGAATATTAAAAATAAATAATAAAGGTTTTCTTCAAGTGTTCGAACTCGTTATTTTTCAAGAAAAATTAAAGTTATTTGGATTCTTGATAAGTGACGTGGGCTCACATTTTCTGTCTGAAATTTATTTTCACCCTAGCCGTTAGGCGAGGGGAAATATACTTTCCAGGCAGTGAATGTGGAATGTAAGCCCATGTTCCCTTTCAACAAGTAATTAATAATGACATGCGCCAACGTGTTTTACCTTTAAACAAACTACAACATCTAGTATTCCCTTTTCCTTTTCAATTCTGATTATTTCCCCTTATCGTGCCCCTGCTTTAGTCCTAAGACGTGACATCTCTGTATGTTTGAATACATGAAGTCAACGCTAAACGTCGACATATTTGGCGGATTTTTAAAATTTAAAATCTGTGGTGGGTGGTGTTTTTTTAACAAAAGTTGGCATTTTGATCATTAAGCTTGCAAAACATCACTACTTACATTAATGTTAGACTTTTATGCACGAAATGGAAATGTAGAGAATCAATATACACGTTTATCATGCAGATATGCACGTTTCTGCCTAATAAAGGGGTGACCTAATCAATTTAGCTTTATTAGGCACTGACCAATAGAGAAAATCAATGCGGAATCCCTCGGCGGTTATTGTACGTAACGTTATCTAAAGTCATGCACGTAACGTTGGATAATCTACATAATAAATAGAATATTATGTCAGTGCCTTTTACTATCAAGTTTATTAGGCTCGGCTAATAAACTTTTATAGTAAAAGGCACTGACATAATATTCTCTATTTATAGTCGAGATTTTCCACAGCTAATCGGCAGCGTAATTGCTGTGTACTGAGATTTTCCACAACAAATCGGCAGCGTAATGGCCGCCATTTTGTTTTGTGTACTGTGTAATATTCCTTTTGAAAGACTATACAGATATTTCTATGACATGACGTTATGACCATTTAGTGTGAAAGCCGTTTTGGCGCTAAAGTTTGTCAAATGTCGTTGCGGTTTTATGTCCATGTTACTTTTTATAAATAAATAATTTGACTATAAAGAGGATCTAAAACTCGTCTCCATTCCACATACGATTTATGAAAGTCGTTATGATTCCAACAAAGAAAGTAAACGGACAAATGACGATAGACGGACCATAGGCTGATCGCATCACATATGCGTTTTAATAAAGCAAAAACGAATCAAGAATGACATCTTAACAGAAATCGTTATTTTTATAACGTACTAAGTCGAAAAATGATTCTTAGTTATTGAAAATAAATGTTAAAAGCGTCAAAGCATACGCATATTCAAACAAATAAGGCGTAGTAGTAACGTGTTTCATAGTTTGCAATTTTAATGCAAACGATATTCCTTTTAAAACCGATGCAAACGATATTCAAAACTTAATTTCCGTTTTTTTTGCAAAAGTTTCAGCATTTTCATTAAACTACTAGTATAAAATATATTTTAAAATAAATGGTTGATAAAATATAGGTACCAATGGTTCCTGCAATGAGTAGATTTAACTTTTAGACTGAAAATCATGAAAAAATGCAAACGTTATCCTTATTTGTTTTGACACAAGAAAAAAGTTGTTCGAGCATCAGTAACAAACGGCTACAGAAAGCCGACAGACGCTTTGCATCGAGGGTTGGTACTATTTTGGTGGATACTTTAGACTTTACCTTATCGCAATCGGTTAAATAATAAAAAAGTTATTCAAACAAGACTCACCTGATGTGGACGTTTCCGCCATGTTTTCTAATGCAACGTTATTTAAAAGTCACGTGGGTTCCCCGCATTGTTTAAGGCAACGTTACGTTCAAACAACAAATTGAACTTCTTCGAAACACGATTAAGCTGTATATTTACTGCCTTTGGTTCTGAGAGATGGACGTACAACGTTAGTTTTGAGAATGTGTTTGTATTATGATAAATCTCTCGAAAATGTGTGTATAAAATATAAAAATCCATGTCAGATAAAAATTAAAACATTTCCCGCGGGTTGTGCGAGATAAAAACCTGGTGGGCGGGACTTGAAACACATCGAAACCGCGGCCTACAGCCCTTGGTATCGATGATCTTCAAGTCCCGTCGGCCGCGGTTTCGATGTGTTTCAAGTCCCGCCCACCAGGTTTTTATCTGGGACAATATTAACCCGATGGAAATATTTTATTTCTTAGTTAAAATCCGGAAAACATGCAAAACAAAGATAAAGTTATTTTATATATCAACGTTATGTTCATACAACTCATTTAACATGTTAATATAGATATAAAAATCGAACAGGAAAAGCAGCATTCAAGGACGACAAACAACCACAAACACACACAGAAACAAACAAATTTAAAGATGAATAAACGTCCATATAAGACATCACAAACACAAATGGGTTGACAAAAGGGCTACCGCCTTGGAACCTGGATGAATTGAGTTTTAAGGCGAACCAACACATGAAAGGTTATATGGCGCCTAGCAGGAATGAACGTGCCAGGCTCATCCTCCATTTACATCAAGATAAGATATGGAGAATGGGCCTAGAAACCCAAATTGGTGCAACATCTATAATAGACACTCCATTTAAGATGGAGCCACGTTTGCATAAGCGGTGTCACGATAAAGACATTGAATGAGCATGATAAAACATGATAAAATGAATATGAAGAGGGTGTGTGTGGGGCGGGATAGTATGTTTGTGACATTGAAGTGGCTGTATTCTACCCCGGAAGTCATACGGGGAAAAACCTGGATACATATAGATATACCACAAACACACACAGAAACAAAGAACAACTATAAATAAAAATGAATTGAAGGCAAAATAAGACATCACAAACACACAAGGGTTGACAATAGGGATACCGCCTTGGAACGGCCAATGGCAAAGCCGCATATGTTCTGCCTTTGATCGTGAGCCATGGGCATACCATGTAAGTGTGTTAGAATGTATTTGTATTACTTCCAATCCGTTTAGAATTTGTGTATTATATTATATACATACAAATCCATGTAATTAAAACAAAACTACAAATTAAACAAAAAATATATAAACAACTTCAACGCAAGACATCGAGAATAACAATAACATGGTAAAAAGTATTCAGCATCAACTATCGTATATATGATTTAGAACACGTCGTTACACTTTGGGGGAATTCATTTTATCTTGCATTTTTAAAACCTACTTGTATGCTAGATATTTTATTGACATTTAGCATTTGGTTATATCTTGTTATTAGTTAAGTGTTAGTTTGAGCACTAAAGACAGCGATCTAAACTCCCAGTTAAATAATGTATCGGTAATGGAAATAAAATTACTCAATACTAATCCCTGCCTTATGTTTAAATTTTGCATCACACAAACTACTAGGGCGTTGGGTTAGAATGGACAGGAATAGATACCTGTTGTTAAAGTTGTAAACCCTATATTTCACACTCGCATTCCCCCTTGCAGACGTGTTTCTATTTGTAATTTCATCAGCTCATGGCGAAATCAAGTATTTAAAGATGAATGGCCACCTTTTTTAAAGTATTATCAATTAACAGATTTAACTCTTAAACACCATATGAACATTTCTTGATAATATCGGAGAAAACATATGTTGAAAACCGCTACTCAGTAAGATGTATGTAAAAACAAGTATTATTTGCATGACGTAGATACTACTTTTACCACTGCTTGACTGCATGGGGAAATGAGGTAAATCTGAATTGTTTAGATGCACAACTATTGCAGTTAATCGATAAATACATTTACCTGTGGATTAATTTATCTGTTCAAAGTTTTCTACGTCATCAAATAAAATCTTTATCTCGCTTTTCACAGATATTGCAAAGTGTGAATTGTAAATATATATTGTTGTGTGTTGATTTCGATTTCAATAAGCATAAACATGTTTATGAAACAAAACATGACCGGTGAAACTTTAAGAGGTAAAATGACCGGTGAAACTTTAATGACCGGTGAAACTTTAAGAGGTAAAATGACCGGTGAAACTTTAAGAGGTAAAATGTAATGCGGTACATAGAGTTTAAATAACATTGTTGAAAGGATACGGGAAATAATTCCCGAGTGAGAAAGATTCTTGCGATATAGAAACGAGTGCGTTTTCGCAAGAGTTTCTGTATCGCAAGAATATTTCTCACGAGTGAATTATTTTCCGTATCACGACAAAAATGTTAATTAATCTATATAATATATATTCTGTGATGAATTTCTTTCCAATCGTCTTTTGACACAGGTATTCCTTCTTTTGTCACTCCTTTGGCGACAGCGCGGAGTAATATCATGACGTCAATTCGTGACGTAATATCGTGACGTCTATCGTTTAGTTCATAACATTTGGCTACTGTGCTATCTTGCACACTAGGCGAGATAGCACTGGTAAATTTCTATAATTCATCACAGAATATTTAATATATCATGATATTAGTGTGGAATGCATTACACAATGTTTTTTGTTTATACAGTCCCCGTGTGTCTGCCGGGTAAGAATACAACCACTGCAAATCCCGCTAGATGCAGATGGGTAGGACCCTCCACCGCTTCATGTTCATTTCATCATATTTATCGTACTCATTCAAGGTCTTCATCATGACACAGCCTATGCAAACGTGGAAACGTGGCTCCATCGTACATGGTTTGCCTACTATATTATTTGCAGCAACTCTATTGTTCTGCATGGTAGTATGTTCTATGTCCATTCTCCACCGTATTTTATTTTGATGTAGATGGAGGATGATCCTGGCATGTTCATTCCTGCTAGGCGCCATATAACCTTCCATGTGTTTGTGCGCCGTATCATGCTTGATACACAGGATATAATGTATAATTAACATACAAATTGCTAGACAATCCAACGAATTAGTGCCTAAATATTGTACCACGATACTGATAATATATTCCCCTACCATCATTATCGATCAAGTCCTCCCAAACGAAAATAAATCTAAAGCGATTTTAACAACAGTCAAATGTTACACAGTTGTGTAATAACGTTGTATAATGCGACCATGTGTAAGCATATAATACTAGTTATATCCTGTGTATCATAAGCCATGACTTATTTCTCGTAATACACTAATGTATTACAGATGCAAATGAGGACCGAATCACTGTATTTGTATGCGTTAAAAGTTTTTAATACGAATTGTTTTCATTGAAATCTTACTTCATAAAATGAACGTTAGTAACGTTAAATTTGGTTGAGGGTGTCGCATTATTGTAAAGCGAACGCATCGTCGTGTAAGCAACAAAACGACGTCATGATTTGCCTTACGAATTGCCGCCGTATATAAGGAAAATTGACAACATTAAAGTGAAACTATCACGTCGTAGGTGGGTTATGTGATAAACAGAATCTTACATTCGTAACTGTGTGTTATTGACTTTAATAAACTCGTTGGATAAAAAGATAGGATACTCGGCAAGAGCCTCGTATCCTATCATTTTATCCAACTCGTTTATTAAAATCAATAATACACACTCATGTAATATCTTCTATATGTACGCGTTTTCCCCTTGCGTAACAGCTAAGTATACGGGCAATGTCATACAGTTTGCCATAGTGTGTGTAAGCAAATGTAGAAGAACAAGTGTAACAAAACTAAAGAGAAAATTATTAAACAGATGAATTTATATAAGTTTTTTTTATCGAAAGCTTGTTTTGAAATCCTGTCCATGTATTATATGACATATTGTTCACCACATCTCTTGAATACGTATTACTAAGAAATAAAAATGTGCATTATCGAACCCCTATCACAATTCGGTTGACGTTTCAAGTAGTGTTCTTTATTTCTCCTTTACTGTAACTTCAACATTATGTTTTTCAACCATGTATTGTTTTAGTAAAGATATTGCTATAACAAAATTATAGACGGTCAGAAAGTGACTCATTCATTGCATACCTAGAATTGTGTATATTCTTTCATTTCCCATTATACATGTAGGCATAAAGTCATTTGTGACTACAACTGTTTGCTAAAGTTCAACACAGGTACACTTCATTACACATATATATAATTGTTTAAGAATGCAGATAACATTAAATAAACAGTTATATCCTTATAACCTACGTCATTGACTCTCCCTGTAGTTACAACCTATGCAAACAACATCTCAAGAAAATGCATACTTTTTATAATGGCCATAAAATTACATTGAACAAAGTTATCCAGATAGTTATGACAGTATCAAGGCATTTTTAACGATGTAATTGTGTTATAACATCGGGAGGTCTTAATTTAGATGACGCCTGTAGTTTGCCAGTAATTGCCACTAATTCATGGATAATTCATGTAAAACTAAAAATGTATGTATGTATGTTACAATTACATCTATTGCATTGACACTGAGTATATATATAACAGTCGAACAGGAAATGTAGCATTTACAGAACACGGTAAAGCATCGTGCACGCGTTCAATGCCAGTTTGTTTGTTTGTATGGTGTTTTATGTAATTTTCAACACATGTTAGGTTATATATGACGGTCGATATTTTTTGTGGTGGAGGTAAACCACCCACCTTTCCTGGGTAGAACCAGTACTCAACACCTCCCGCCATCCGTAAGAATGGACACTTCCCCATTTACAAGTCGAGCTCCTAGTGGGATTCGAACCCGCAGCGGTGAGAGTCGAGACTGTTTACAACGCAACGTCGTTAACCACTCGGCCACGGAGAGGCCCATTCAATGCAAGCAACAATTACAAGGATGCATAGACGGAAATTATGCTACACCATCTTAAAGTCAGGAACACCACGAACATAATTTCACGCTACGGAGTTGATGTTTTTACGTTAATATTTTCATCCTATTTGACTTATAGTTTAAAGGTAAATAAGTAGACTTTATCTTCTCGGGCAGTAAGTTACATGTTGATGGATTGATACTCGCACATTCTTCTAGAGGACTGTTTTATGTTTATGATGTCATATATTTTCTACTTTTTTTTTAAAGAATGCAATCAAGGCTACGGATCAAATTAAAACTTTGAATATTGTAAATTATTAATTAACAATTTAGTATTAATAAATACTGAAATGGAAGCAACGAACACAAACACTGTTCCATTTGATTGGAATGACATTTGGTGACGTTTGGTGCATCATAGAACATGATTTAAACCCTCAGCAGCCTTTTTGCCACTGAACGTTCCAAGACGGCAGCCATATTGTCAACCCGTTTGCGTTTGTGATGTCACGTGCCTTGATTCTTTCTAACGTTATAATTGTTTTCATGTTAATGCTTGGTTTGTGTTAACTGTGTTTTGTGCAAGGTACATTTCCTGTTAGACTTTTATACCTACTTTTGCCGATAGGCTAACGAAGAAAAAGTCCTTAACCTAAAAATACAAATGTTATACGATCGCCCTTATTGTCGAATCAGTTTTTACTGACATTTCACTAATTTCCCTGTATAGTATTGCGTGTAAATCAACTGTTAATAAGATTAGAATTCGTAAATAAAAGATTTTTGGTGTCAAAACAGCAATTTTTTTTTCTGTTATTCTCAGAGACAGTAATCTTCTGAGTTGATGTTGCCGTACTGAGATCACGTTGTGGTTGTCAAGGGTTAACGGCTTCATGTCGCCGTACGGAGATAACGTTGTGGTTGTAAAGGGTTAACGGCTTCATCATATACTAATACAAGTGTGTTTAAGTAATTATATTGCTATAGAGAATATTTGTTGGTTTGGAGTAATTATAGGATTTATTTTCATCGAGAAATGAGAAAACTATTTCAGTGGAAAGCATATCTGGTTTTTATGGTTTAATGGCTTCATAATATACCACTACAAGTATGTTGAAATACTTATTACGCTAGATTTTTATTTCATTACTTTGCAAATTGATGAACGGATCATCGCAAATGCTCATTATATAGAGAAGCAGTATATAATACATTTAGCAGATTATGAAAAATATCGTTTTTGCTAAAGATGAATTTATCTGCAAACTTTTGTTCCTTTTTATTGGGATGACAATAGTGTAAGAGTGAGGTTTGGTGACCCTAGAACACGGTTTAAACCCACAGCGACCCATTTTGCCTCTGACCGTTCCAAGGCGGTAGTCCTATTGTCAACCGTTTTATGTTTGTGATGTCGATTCTTAACTTTTAGTCATCTTTAACATTGTTGTTCATTTGTGTGTGTGCCTTTGGTTGAATGTGGTTCTTGAATGCTACATTTCTTGTTCTATTTTGAAAAAATATAAAAAGATCGGAATGGGAAAGTAGCATTCAAGGAGGACAGTCAACCACAAAAAACAGAAACAAACACGCAAACAGACAAACAAGAAGGCAAAAGTAATAATAAAAGCAAACGACATCACAAACACAAAATGGTTGACAATAGGACTACCGCCTTGGAACGGTCAGTGGCAAAGTAGGCCACTGCGGGTTTAAACCTTGTTATTTTTTTCACAGAATCCTAAAGAAGGAGATACAGATGATATACATGTATTAAATCCCTGTCGCATTTTTCGAGAACAGAATATTGTTAAAATAAAACTGTGAATCTATTTGTCTTGATTTAAAATAATCAGCGTTTCTTTTAACATTGTTTGAAAGCAAGTGGCATAAAGGATCATTTCTTTTCTCATTCATGAATCGACTAAGTGTTAGTTTAGTATACTACGTATGTTTGGGTAAACTAAGTTGTATGTAATGTAAAGTTCTTTATCAATGCTAATAATGATTCCTGGTATTCCCATAACCTTAAGTTGTTTTCAAGTAAGAAAACATGTGAATCTAGATAATAGAACATGTGGTTTATGTAACATGCATGAGCTTATAATAATTATACTTTATATTATAGTGGAGTTGGTATGTATGTTGTATCAGTTGTCATTTGCTTCCATTTAATTACCCAGTCGGAACCGATTCTATACTCTTTTTTCTTGGATTTATACAGTCGTTTAACTAGAAACTTACTCAAAAGTAGATATAAAACTCGAACAAAAAAGGTGCCAAACACGCAGCACTTAGTGCGTGATGATTTAAGGCATTGACATCTACTGTGTGCACAGCGTGTTACTATAACATTATCTACGGTGTAATTAGGTACCATAAATCATTGCTACTAGAGAACTGTTATGTGACCCGAGGATGACGTTAAAATACCGGATGTAAAAAAACATGTCAGTCCATCAAGCCGAAAATAATGTTTTATTATACCAAATAATAACAATCCACCAGACTGTATAAGTACTCTTAAATAATAATAATAATAATAATAATAACAATAAAAATAACGATTTTTTTTTTTAATAATAATAATAACAACAATAATAAAAATAATAATGCTAATACTTCTAATAATAATGATAATAAAATAATAATAATAATAATAATTTTAATAATAATAGAGCATTTAATAAAACATGGTAATACATGAGCCATTACAGATCATTTTTGTTTAAACAACCGATTTAAGAATTTCATAACATTTAGAAGTTTATATTGCTTTTTCAATATGGTTGAGCTCCACACATATGGCCGTAGTTCAACAGAATCATAGGATAGGTCAGCCACGTGAATTTAAAGGAATATTGTGATTTTGTATTACTGCGTTGTCAATACTAACCATCTTGCAACACACAGCATGTCTAGCGGTTAAACCATTTACAGTTCGCCATTATGCTTTCATCTTGACTGTGTGGTGACATTACAGACATGACAGATTGTGGAGAGAACTGTTACTAATGTTGTAATAACTTGTAGTTCAATCCATTTGCATATTTTTCTATGAATATTGTGGTGTTGAATTGATATAGTGTAACAAATCTGCAATAAAATATTATTAAACTATTAAACTACAGATTGTGGAACCTTTGACGACGACTAAATCCCAAATAGGTTTATTCTGTTGTTGCTCTGGCTTCTGCCAAGTCCTAGAGAACTTTAGTTTTGGTTTTCTAGACATTAGTGTTTTATACTCATGTATAAATGATCATATTTGTGTATTGCCTATATTGCCTATTAATGTTGTCCAGTTTGTTAAGGATATAGCGGATAAGGCCTGGCTGTATTGTTTTTATTTACACTGTCCCAGTCAGTGGCAAGAAGGCCGATTTGGGTTTAAACAAGTTTATAGGCTGCAATAAACCTCATTCTGACCCTATTGACATCCAATACAACGGGACAATGTAAACAAAAGTAAAGTAATAAATACAACGAGTAAATAAGTAAATAGGTAAATAAGTAAACCGAAGTACTAACCCCTTAACCACGACCCGACCAAGTATAAGCAAACTGTATAATATATGTTATGCTATTGCCTTGCATAAATTTGTTTGATTTTGTGTTTATTGTAAATATATTGTCAGAGTGCTCAAATGCCAAATTGTCGGAACCAATCAGATTTATTGCGTAGTAGTTTCGTATAATATTTTTTAAATATCTGAACATTAAAAAACTTTGCTTGCCGTACATAAGGCTCGAACCCCAAACCATCGGTTCAGGAGACACATAGTAGACGACGATCTAATCGACTGCGCCAAAGGCAAGGCGCAGTTGGTTTGTTACGGTATTAGCCCTATTGTCAACCCTTTTGTGTTTGTGATGTCGTTTGCTTTTATTATTACTTTTGCCTTCTTGTTTGTCTGTTTGCATGTTTGTTTCTGCGTTTTTGATTGACTGTCCTACTTAAATGCTACTTTCCCTGTCCGATCTTTTTATATTTCTTTAGATAGTATAAAAAAATGCCACGATCTGCAATCGGATTGGTTCCAATAAATTGACATGTGGGCGATCTCTCTGGAGAAAATAAAGAAATCAGTTATCTTCCAAGGTCATACTTAGAATGTTGTACGGACTTAAGCAAAAATACATACATATTGTTATTTTTACATCCCACAGGGGTTGTATGACCGCAATAGTTTATTCTCTTGTTGCTATAGCTTCTGCCAAGTCATTGAGTACCTTCTTTGTGGCTTTCTAGGCTATTTCTTTTTGTATTTATATATACACGAGCATCTTTGTGTTTTACTTATATTGTCTATTGCTTATTGATGCTGCTTTGTTGGTTAGACAATAGGTCATGGCGGCGATTCTTTATTTACACTGTCCCGTGTTATTGGGTTAACAGTAGGGTAAGTCTGAGGTTTGGTGCACCCTAGAACCTGGTTTAAAAAAGTCAGCGGCCTTTCTTGCCACTGACCGTTCCAAGGCGGTAGCTCTATTGTCAACCCTTTTGTGTTTGTGATGTCTAACTTGGCCTTTTATTCATCTTTAAAAATTTTCTTTGTTTCTGTGTGTGTTTGTGGTTGACTGTCGTCCTTGAATGCTGCTTTACCTGTTCGATTTTTTTTTATATCTGTATTTCATAGATCCAGTTTCGTCGTTTTGCGTGTTTTGGGGTTTACTGTGTTCTGTGAAAGCTGCATTTCCTGTCGACTTTTATACTTTTTTATATGGAAAAGACATTTATACGATGAAGATAATAGCATTTTATTTCATCATGTTGAACTTTACATTAAAGACAATAAACTATTTGATGACGACTAGAGGTCATATACACTATTATGACACCCGCTCAAAGCGTGACCCTACATCCACAACTCAGTTCATTCTGTCTTGGTTCATTATTGTTTTATCTTTCCTAGATACCTTTTTATATTTAATCCTTTTGTCTATTTTTTATATTCACCGAAACATGTATTTAATATTTTTATGTTAATAATATAGCCATATTGTTAATTCTGAATTATAATACTGACGCGAAGACCCTTTATTAATGTTGGAGGAACTTGTGGCCCAACCCCTTTGCTTGTATATAGCATAAAAGCAACACAAGATGTTGAAAGTAAATGCATACATATAATATCAAGCGTGTTCTCATTTCGTCTGAGATTTATGAAACTAGCGTTCGTTTAGTGCAGTGTGGCGGCTGTAAAATATCTCCCCCGTGCTACGCATCGAATCAGTAGTGTTATCTTTACTGGTCCTTTGGGACCAACGAGCCCAATATAGGTGTCTTTGAAGTAGAATACCTCTTAAGCCGGTGCTAGGGGTCTTGAGGGGTGTTGCTTCTTGCATTACTTCTCATAAACAGACTAAATAAAACGAGTCTGCTGCTTTATTCTCTTAATTGTGTTTGTTGCTCACAAAGGATCACCTTTATCAGTATTTATTGAATTATTTTAATATTAAGGATCCTTTTGACGATCAGTTATTCATAACGATTATTTTCTTATGGACTGGGACGTTGACGAGTTAAGATAATTTTAATCAATCACCTTACAGTCTAATACGTAAAAAGCAGTTTAGATAGACCTACATCGGTCCCAGCGCCAAAACGTCATTATATCACGTCCGTTTGCGCAGTCCTTAAATCACGTCCGTTTGTGCAAGTCCTTAAGGTTGCGTACAGCTAAATATAGCCTGGCTGAAGCCCCGCCTTTTGTTGTGTACGATTCAGTACAGAAGTGAAAGTTCACAGAGTTCACAGAGGTCAGCAGATATAACTTTGAAATATTCAATATGCATTTTCAGGAAGGATAAACTATAGGTAAAATAATCCCCATCAGCTAGGATCATTAAATTAAATAAAAAAATATTTTTTTATGTTTTTGAAAATTTAACATCCATTGAAATTGCATGTCAATATTCAGTGCGGATTCAATAGTGTTTGTAAACACAGACATGTGCAGAGAGTTTGAGCAGAAAATTTTGTCTTTTTCACACTTTCAAAGGCTTTGTGATGGAAATATCTATGAAATAAGGTAATTTAAAGAAAATCTGGTGTATAATTCTTGAGATATTAGCTGACAGGTGCAACAGGAGGTCTATGGGAAAGTATTTAGTTTTCTGCAACCTATAGGCTAGATTCTGCATATGGTAAAAGTGAAAGTAGACATACTTTTTTTCTAACACAATGATTTGAAAGTGTGAGAAATGTTAAATTATGGTGTATTTTGACTTATCTTATAACTCTTTTCATGTTTTTTAAATATTTCCAAGTTTTATGATGCAAAATAGTTATTTTAAATTATTTTATTAAAGGTTGTGGACACAAAATTAGCCATACCTGACACCTGGTATACAAATTTGGCCTGTAATGCACATGTTTGACACAGTTAAAGATATATCTAGTAAGTTTTATTCATTTCTGAGGGCTTTGCATACGTTGTTTGGCAAAAATGTCAGTAAGCGACAATCTACATCTTTCCGAAAAGATGTCGAAAAGCCGCTTATGTCTGTTTTGAAAAAGATTTTGAGGTAAACGCTGACTTTGAGTTCATCGCTTCTATACGGTTAGTGTCGATATGCAAATATCTTATGCGGTTTAATACATTTTACAAATTAAATTATTTAGTTAGCCAAAAATATGACCTTTTCTATGCTTTTTAAAAGTTTTTATTTACCCCACCCCCTTCATTTTAATGAATTTTCATGGACCTGTACTTTAAACAGTGCTTATTGGTTGCATGGTTGCATGAAAATGACCTGTAAATATGCTACAAACAATATCTAATAAAACAAATACAATAAATAGTACAGTAACAGTCAATCTTTTGTAATGAGCATATTGTAAAACATGGCATGGCCCTAAAAATTGAGTTGGGGAGGATAGTCTCAGAATTATTTTTTGTCATTTTTAAACTGAAAAGTTGCATTTTCTTGATGGTTTCACATATAGAAACTGCTGAATAATGTTAATTAATTCATTTGAAGGCAGATTTTGAATATATACAAAAACTGTGGCATTTTTATGGTAAAATCAGCTATTTTGACCCCTGAAAATCACAAATATCATTTTTGAGTAGATATTATTTTCAAGATAGCTTCAACTGGTTAAACATCACATGTTGTTGATGAAATCAATTTTAAATCACTTTATTTGAAGCAAAAGATTGGAACGGTTGTCGATATATGGCATTTTGAAGATTCTGGAATTACGCGTAAAAACTGAAGGAATTTTGCCTTAGCCGAAGCTATTTTAAGCCCTCATATTTTGTCGAAAAGGATTTTTTTCTAAAAAAGAATGGTTTAATTGTTCTCAGATTAAATGTATCAAAACATTTAGCCAGAAAAAATACCTTCTGTCAGGTCTGAATGTCTCTCTATAGGTTGCGTACAGCTAAATATAGCCTGGCTGAAGCCCCGCCTTTTGTTGTGTACGATTCAGTACAGAAGTGAAAGTTCACAGAGTTCACAGAGGTCAGCAGATATAACTTTGAAATATTCAATATGCATTTTCAGGAAGGATAAACTATAGGTAAAATAATCCCCATCAGCTAGGATCATTAAATTAAATAAAAAAATATTTTTTTATGTTTTTGAAAATTTAACATCCATTGAAATTGCATGTCAATATTCAGTGCGGATTCAATAGTGTTTGTAAACACAGACATGTGCAGAGAGTTTGAGCAGAAAATTTTGTCTTTTTCACACTTTCAAAGGCTTTGTGATGGAAATATCTATGAAATAAGGTAATTTAAAGAAAATCTGGTGTATAATTCTTGAGATATTAGCTGACAGGTGCAACAGGAGGTCTATGGGAAAGTATTTAGTTTTCTGCAACCTTAAATCACGTCCGTTTGTGCAACGTTATGTGACGTCATAACGTCATGTCATTCACAACGATGGGTATAGAAGCCGTCCGAGTTTTATCTCTTGTCAAAATCGTACTTTACGCTGATTAAAAAAAAAACATAAAAAAAGAAGAAAAAAAGAGATAAAGTTAAGCTGTATTTCCAAACTGGATAGTATATTTTCGTATAGTGCACTCGACTGATTGCGCCACCTATGAGAACTTATATCCGCAAGAAATCATAATTATTATATAGTTATTTTTCATCAACACCAGTTATGTTTTGTGTGGGGTATATATACCACACTGATATATGTAGCGACGTTTAATGTTGTCAAACGTCACGAATTTGGATATAAGATGTGGACAAATCATGAAAAGAGAGATGATTATAATTGTTTCATCGTTAATTATCCCCACTTAGAATGGGATATTCTCCCAGCGACATATTTTGGGGTGAGTGTTTCTGAACTTATTCGTCTTTTCTTACGTCCAATTGAAACTTAACTATTTAGCTGTTTGTTTTGGGCTATGTATTATACCCATTGACTGACTAAATGAAAGCCGAAATTGTATTTTATTCCACTTAATATATTCCGCATTTACAAACAATCCTCTGTCTATGTATATAACTTCTATATTTCGCTCTTGATTTCCCCCACTAAACATTGCTGGGAAGTGTAAGCGTTACTGACATTTTTTACAAATAACATCGTTTTTTGAAACCAGTTTAACAACTTACGTATTTCAGTCGATCTAGACAGCATAATAAAAAAAATGTTTAATGCAGTACGTGTTAATTAGATTTCGGTAATGCACGCATAAGTGAGTGTTACTTAGCTGGATATAAACCTATTGACAAAAGAGAAAAGTAATTTGCTGAGACAATTATGTATAGTTCAGGTAAGTATACGCTACTTATTTTAATTACTTCTTCGTAGTTGTTGACTGAACGTTCAAGATTGATAGATACCGATCACGTACACACTATACTCATCTATATATCAATTGTTCGTTACATCAAAGATCAAGCGGTTGCTACAATATTCATATTGCTTTTTCGTATATAGAGGATCTTCAACGAGTTCCCATTTCATATAAGATTTATGAAACGAGTTATAAATTATTTTAATTTTAACGAGCCTTTTGGCGAGTTTAAATTAAAAATAATTCATAACGAGTTTCATAAATCTTATATGGAATGGGAACGAGTTTAAGATCCTTTTTATCACATAACATTGCAGTCAAATTAGTAAAAAATAATTCAGATTACATAGAACCACCACGACGTCAGACACACGTTAGCGCGTCATAAAATATGTGATGTCGTAACGTCGCGTCTCACACTAACGTTGCGTATAAAAGAGTTCGTGTTTTACCTCTTTACACAATAGCAGTTTACGCCAACTTTTTAACAAACCAACAACAATGTTTTGTATAACGTGCATTATTTTTATAAGCTGTCACAAATAATAAGTTTATGACTCAGATCTGGGTGAATTTATAATAAATAAAATAGTTTCAGTTAATAAACTTGCGTAGTGTTACAGGTTTAACTCAACCAATCGAAATCGTTCCAGGTTGTATTACACGTGTGTCATACAATATAACATTAAATGGGTGTTCGACACTGCTAACAAGGGACGTTATGTGATAAATATATATATTAATACAAAAGAGTAAGAACACACATATACTGTTCGAGTAGTTACACATTAACAATCAGATTGCTTACTCTTAATATTTGTTTCATATATATGACAGTAATTTAGCTTTACGCCAATAATGTGAATGTCCGAGTAATTATTAATCCATATTGCGTAGGATATGTACGTTAATCACTAGCTTAAGACAATATGTGTTGACAGTTACTTTTATTACTGATATATACGTAGGATATATATAATATATCAAGGGTATATATTTCGTCTATATGTTTCAAAGACATTAATGTGAGAGATACGATTTTCTCAATTATAGACTGAGCTACTTGATCTTAGAAATGATTATAAACAAATGAAGAATCAACACATATAATCAACAGAATCAGTAACTATGACTATAAAGTAATTGCACTGAAGTGTGCTTTTACAACAATGAGTCACATTATATCTTTATACAAAATAAGTTCTTGTTAAAGCATTGATTCGTTATTTCAGATGGCCCCGTGTGGTTCTCGAGGGCCCCGTTTGATTACAGGGCAAATAATCAAATAATAGGGCCACTGCAGATCCCGTTGGAGGGGAAGGCAGAGGGGTAGAACCCCACGAATTCATCCCCCCACCCCACACACACAGTCCCACAGTATATTCAATGTAATCCCTTCATCAAAATGTTTATATGAGAAATAATTTTTAAATAAACTGACCCCCTGCACCCACCACCCACCCTCTCCAACCCCAACCCCATGGAAGACGTCCGAGTTTTAAATAATAAATCATTTGACATGCTATGTATCTCTTTATTAGATGACTATTATATCAATTAATGTGCAAAAGAATGAAAAAAAGACACCGTAATGGCATTATAAGTGTATTTGATGCCCCTTCCTCCAGGCCCAACTATAACATAGGAGGAAACAAACGTATACAGTGTAATCCCATCCTTATGTTTCATTTGAGACATAATTATAAAAAAAAAAAATTAAAAAATCAAAGTTCAAATCCCCAAATCTCCTCCCCCTCCCCCCACACACAACCCCCACCCTGGGCCCCCGGGCAGACGGTCCGAGTTCGATATAATAAAAATAATCATTTAATATGTTGCTTATCTTTTATAGACGTTTACATACACCTAGTTTTGTGCAAGAATATGGAAAAATGACAGTGCCCGCCCCACCCACTCTTGGCCCAAGGGCAGACGTTCAAGTTTGCGAAATAAACAAAATCGTTTGATATGTTTTTTTTGTTTTTAATACTTTTATTTCAGACACATTGTGTACTTACATATACAGTTGCATTCATATATATATATATAGCTGATAAAACTTGTTAAACGGAAAGAATATATAATAGAAACCGGTCAAGATAAATGAATTTCAAAAAGAGCAAAAACCAAAATAACGAAATAAATGAAGTCAGTACAAACCTACACTAAATTAACTATTAATATTACATACTTATATATATATATACATACATATATATATATACATGCATATGCACACATACATACATATATACATACATATACCTAGATATACCAAAAGGGGTAATTTTACTTGACTATCCTTATTAAACAGTTGGCTAATTATGTTCCATCTCACCTTTATGGCATTAGATTTTGGTACAGAGTACATGAATGATGAGAACAATTCCAAGTGTTTATATCTTTTCAGATGTTCAATAAAAACATCATAGTTTGGGAGACATTTTTTCAATTTGCTTGAATAGGCATAACTTTTAAAGACAAGGAAACAAATATTAATAATCGAATTTAAAACATATTCATGCTGTTTAAAACCAAGGAGGACCTCTTCGGGTCTTAATTCAATAGAAATTCCGCAAAGATTCTTAATTTGTTCAAACAATCTTAGCAGTATATTCTTTGAATACATACATTCAAAAAATAGATGTGAAACGTTTGATATGTTATTTATATTTTATAAACGATTACATATACCAATTTATGTGCAAAATTTTTAAAAAAATGACAGTGTAATTGAATTTTTTGTTTTTTTGACCCCCTGAGGGCCCCGGGGTCGGAGCTAAAAATAATAGTGCTCTTGCACGCCGTCATCATATGATGATATCATACCCTAAGTTTGCTTAAATTCAGTTTAGCGGTTTAGGAGGAGATGCGGTAACGGACAGACGGACAGACAGACTTTAATATACCCTTTTTTTCTCTCAAAAACGTGGGTATAATTATTTTATCAATAAAGATTAAGGTATGACATCACAGCTGTGTTTACATTCAATATCATCTAAAGGACAGAGAGTGAGGTTTTGTGCCTTATAGAACCTTGTTAACATTAATAAAGATTAAGGTATGACATTACAGATGTGTCTATATTCAGTATCATTTAAAGGACCGAGAGTGAGCTTTGGGCCTTATAGAACCTGGTTTACATTACGTTGTCCGAATATTACCTTCCATATCTCATTCAACTCCTTCTGCAACAAGCGAAAACGGGATTGGCTATGAAATAAAAACTTAATTTCGGCCTAAAAAGTTTTCAAAAACTTGCAGACACCATTTTCACTTAGCCTTAATGATACTATTTATCAACAAGGAAATATTTTAAAAGAGCCTTATATTGACATTATTGCTATATTTTCCATTCGAAAGCATAACTTTAGGTCTCATGGTTGTAGACGTAATGGTAACATCAAACGGAAATCACGTATTACTATGTCAGTCGCTGATTTACTATTTTTAAACAGCCTGGAAAGCACTCGAGACTTTCTTGTCTCTCCTCTCTATCCATTTCATCACTTCAGCTGATTGAAGAGGAAACAGACACAATTTTCATTCGAACATATCCTTTGTATAATACTGCTCCTATAATTCAAAGCTATAAGCAGCACGTTCTCCAATCCCATATTGACATGAAGTCTGATCACGTCAGACATTTTCTAAAAAATTGTTATCTTAATAAGGGCATTGATTTGATTGATATATTAGTTATTGATTGATTGAATTGGATTTTATAGTCGCACCAACTGCTAAGGTCATATGGCGACTTTCCAGCTTCCATTGGTGGAAGAAGAGCCCAGGTGCCCCTCCGGGCAATTTTCGTGCACGGACGGGCACCTGGGTAGAATCACCGACGTTCCGCAAGCCAGCTGGAGAGCTTCCTCACATAAAGATTCATAGGCCCCTGAGGGATCGAAGCTACAGCAATGAGGGGCAAGTGATTTCAAGTCAGAGACGTTAACCACTCGGCCACGGACGCCATATATTAGTTATATGTACTAAAAAACAATTAGAAGTATGATTTTCAACTACAACAAAATAGTGTCTGACCTTGATACAGTAAATAACACTCCGAAGGAATGCGAGCGTAGAACATCTACATTTTTCTATGCTCCGGCCGGCCATATCATTACTGGTAATTTTGATATTATAGATAAACGTATTTGGCATTTGTTTTTTAAAGGTCCGAAGTACAGATTGCCTTCTGTGATTGATGTTAATGCATGTCGTGGTCATATCGATTAATCCATGATGATGTTAGTATTAAATGGTGTCGTAAAAAACATGCTGACCCTAACTCCCTTTCTACTTGGAAAAATACTATTTTTAACATCATAGATGCCCGTATTAATTTCTATATGGTTAACCCCGCTATACTTCCCCCTAGACCTAGGTTTTCGTTTCGTAATTTAAAATCGGGAATCCAGGAATTTCATAATAAGTTTGTTTTAGTTCCTGCTGATAAAGCAGCTAATAATTTAATTATTGTTTGACGCCTTCATTACGTCGATGTTTTATCTCAGGAACTCGGGAGAACTAATTCGTATACTCCAGTGCAATCTACTGAAGATGATGTTGTTTCGACGCTTATCACTCAGTGCAAGATTTTTAAGGCTGGAGTAGACGAAAAGCAAAACAGACTTCCAGATTTGGATTCCCAAATTACACTAACAACCATATAAAGCCCGTTTACTGTTCAATTCTAGTTCTTGCACCACTACACATATCTCCAAACTTGTAACATCTTGTCTTACTGCCGTTAAGGATCACGATAAACAATAGTGTGCTAAAGCTTATAAAAACTCTGCGATTAATTTATTTTTGTCTATTACAAATTGAGGCGACGTTCTTGATAAAATTTGGAATAAACGTCAAGCTTCTTCTTTAAGTACTTATAAGTTTTCTACACTATATAAAACTTTACCTCACAACCTTATCAAAGAAAGGTTTATTGCTCTCATTCAAAAAACATTTGCTAGGGAAAATACTAAATGTTTGGCCTGCAATATTAAAGCGTATTTTACTAACGGCAGTTTGGACAATTACACTATGTGGACTTGCCATAAAGTTTGTGAATCATTTATTATTCTATTGGATAATATTTTCGTCACCGTTTATAGACAAATTGACGAACTGTACACCCCTTGTCGCAGATATGTTTTTATATTGCTATGAAAGCGATTTAATGTTGAGTCTTTCACCAGATACCCAGGCAGATGTTATTGTCTTGTCGTGCCCTCAATGGTTTGTTCACTTGTTGCACCGGCTTCTGCCAAGTCATCGAGTACTTTCTCCGCGGCTTTCTAGGCTGTTTTTGTTTGTATGTGTATATACACGAGCATCTTTGTGTTTTACTTATATTGCCTATTAATGCTGCCTTGTTGGTTAGAGAATAGTTCATGGTGGGAATTTCTTTGTTTACACTGTCCCGTTTAATTGGGATGACAGTAGCAGGGTAAGTGTGAGGTTTGGTGCACCCTAGAACCTGGATTAGACCCCAGCGTCCTTTTTGCCTTCGTTCGAAGGCGGTAGCCCTACACCATAACTGTCAGCCATTTTTGTGTTTGTGATGTCATATGCATTTATTGTTACTATTGCCATTCTTGTTTGTCGTTTTCTGTGTTCTGTGAAAGCTGCATTTCCTGTTCGACATTTATACTTACTTTTCATATTATAAAATTAAACAGTCAGTAGATAATGTTAAACAGGTTATTGCATTTTTTCAATAAAAAATGTTTTAACAAGTGTTTTATTGTCGAAAAGTCTGTTATAAAATCATGCTAATTTAAGCTTAATGGAATGAAGACGGGACACCAAAATGAAACCCCCAGCGGCCCGTTTTGCCACTGACAGTTCAAAGGCGGTTGCCCTATTGTCAACTCTTTTATGTTTGTGGTGACATATCTTGCCTTTAATTCATATTTGTATTTATTGTTTGCTTCTATACGTGCTTTTGGTTGACTGTGGTCCTTGAATGCTACATTTCCTGTTCGACTTTTATATCTATCTGGAGCAAAAATGATATTCTTCATAAGCTGGTAAATTTATTATATACTACTCCTCTATATAATGAACATTTACGATGGTACGTCAACCAATTTGCAATAAAGTAATACAATAAAAATCCAGCATTATAATTACTTCAACACACTTGTATTTGTATAATGTTATGTTACCCATAAATCCAGATATACTTTCCAGTGAACTAGTTTATTGTATGATTAAAATGAAACCTTATAATGTTATTGCTTATATTTGCACATGTGAGCCATACCAGCTTATATTTTCACTGTTATTTTTCACTGCCGGAATTACTGATTTAAATGTCAAAAGAAATGTTTTTTCAGAAATAATTATTGAATGTATATCATAATCTGGGAAATGGTCTAACTAAGAAATTGAGTCGAAGTTTTGAGAAATCTCTCAAGTGGTTTAGGAATTGCTGACATTAAGCGATTATCAGTTTGATGGTCAATAATTTCATTTTTTATCAGAATGTTAGCATGAAAGATATACATTTGGTTTGGAAATAATTTAACTAAGATAATGACTCATAGCTTATTGAAATCGGTTAAGTATTTTAACAGTTACAAAGTGTTACAAATAGCCATTTCACCATACTGAGTGGTTGAAGTCGCCGAAAATATATATGTTCCTCATAAGTTTCCGGGTTGTGATTATATAATGAAAAAGAATATGTGTTGGTTTGTCATGAATATAAAACATTATAAGTTTTTTCACTTCTCCATGAAAATAAATCCTATAATTACTCCAAACCAACAAATTTTCTCTATAAAAATATAATTATTTAAACACACTTGTTTTAGTATATGATAAAGTCGTTAACCCTTGACAACCACAACGTTATCTCCGTACGGCGACATGAAGCCGTTAACCCTTGACAACCACAACGTGATCTCCATACGGCAACATGAAACCATTAACCCATGACAACTACAACGTTATCTCCCTACGCAGCAGGAAGCAGTTAACCCTTGACAATCACAACGTGATCTCCGTACGACAACATGAAGCCATTAAATCTTGACAACCACAACGTGATCTCCGTACGGCAACATGAAGCCGTTAACCCTTGACAACCACAACGTGATCTCCGTACGGCAACATGAAGCCGTTAACCCTTGACAACGACAACGGGATCTCCGTACGGCAACATGAAGCCATTAATCCTTGACAACTGCAACATTTTCTCCGTACGGCAACATGAAACCGTTAACCCATGACAATCACAACTTGATCTCCGTACGGCAACATGAAGCCGTTAGCCCTTGACAATCACAACGTGATCTCCGTACGGCAACATGAAGCCGTTAGCCCTTGACAATCACAACGTGATCTCCGTACGGCAACATGAAACTGTTAAAGCTCGACAATCACAACGTGATCTCCGTACGGCAACATGAAGCCGTTAACGCTCGACAATCACAACGTGATCTCCGTACGACAACATGAAGCCATTAAATCTTGACAATCACAACGTGATCTCCGTACGGCATCATGAAGCCGTTAACCCTTGACAACCACAACGTGATCTCCGTACGGCAACATGAAGCCGTTAACCCTTGACAACCACAACGGGATCTCCGTACGGCAACATGAAACCGTTAATTCTTGACAACCACAACGTTTTCTCCGTACGGCAAAATGAAAACGTTAACCCATGACAATAACAACTTGATCTCCGTACCGCAACATGAAACCGTTAGCCCTTGACAATCACAACGTGATCTCCGTACGGCAATATGAAGCCGTTAACCCTTGACAACCACAACGTGATATCCGTACTGATCAAATACTGAAGATTACATTCTCTGGGAATATCAGTCTGACAGAAAATAAATAAAAATGTTGTTTTGACACCAAAAGATCTCTTATTTACACGACATCTAGTCTTAATAACATTCACACACTACTATACAGGGAAATTAGTGAGATGTCAGTAAAAGCAGATATAAAAATCGAACAGGAAAAGCAGCATTCAAAGACGACAGTCAACCACAAAGACACACTAACACGGTATTTGAAACACAAGTGTTTAAAGAAAAACTGTATCAATGAATGTCATACAATCCCAGTGGGATGAAAAGATAACAGTATTGATTGGATGTACGGAGAGACTTTCTACGGTCGCCACACGACACAAACAACACTATTGTGAAAGTAAATATAGATATAAAAGTCGAACAGGAAAAGCAGCATTCAAGGACGACAGTCAACCACAAACACACACCAACACGGTATTGGAAACACACGTGTTTAAGGAAAAACTGGATCATTGAATGTCATATAATACATGTGGGATGAATAGATAACAATATTGACTGGATGTACAGGGAGACTTTCTGTGGTCGCCAACGGCACAAACAACACTATTGTGAAAGTAAATATAGATATAAAAATCAAACAGGAAAAGCAGCATTAAAGGACGACAGTCAACAACAAACACACACCAACACGGTATTTGAAACACACGTGTTTAAGGAAAAACTGGATTAATGAATGTCATACGATCCCTGTGAAATGATTTCAATAAGGGTTACCGTATAACATTTGTCTGTTTAGGCTATGGACTTTTTCTTAGTCAGCCTATCGGCAAAAGTAGGTATAAAAGTCGAAAAGGAAATGTAGCTTGTAAAAACACGCATTAACACAAAACAGCAGTTGCAATGTTAATAAGAATCAAGGCACGTGACATCACTAACGGGTGGACAATATGGCTACCGCTTTGGTCGCTGAGGTGTTGGACCAGATTCTCGTGTGCATCAAAAACTTTATTTTACAGTTAGAACACTCTGTTTGATCACTCGGTATTGACCACCATCACCAAGTTCTGACATGTATGTGGCTACACTTCTGAAAATGTGCTTATTTGCTACCCACAGAGTCATGTACACAAAAAGAGTAAATTAGTTTAAAAATACAAGAAAAAAACAAACAAAATCAAAACAAACAAAAAACTACAAAAAACACTACATATTTTGGCATTTTGACGTAATTGCAAAACAACATTTATGCCGCCTTAATTTCTTTCTTATTTTCCATTTGGCGTAATGACAGACACTAGCGTCGTTAACATTATAACATAGTCAGGGCTTTTTTGGTTAAAAGCACTCTTCATGTCGTGACAGTATTCCACTTTTTTTAAAATACCATGTCGTTTTAGCTGCTACGTCCTTAACTTATTTTGACGAGTTTAATATAATCGGCAGGCTTTACGACAACGTGGCAACTTAATTAATAGATAAAGCTGCAATTGTATGCACGCATGCATTCGCTTGTTTTTGTATATACGACTATATACTGACCCGTATAGCTTGCCACAAATATCTGTTTGTTGCAAAACTTATCAAATTTTCCATTGTTTAATGGAATCATTTCTTTTCTGAACGTCATTTATGGCACGTACAGTCTCGTACAGTCGTCACTTTTGCAAAACATTTTACCTTTTAAGGCAGTCTTTCAGAAAACAGTTTCTTATAGGATATAGCCTGGCGAGGAAATCTTTATTTAGTATTTCCGTATTACTGGGATGACAATAGGGTAAGCGTGAGGTATGGTGCACCCTAGAAACTAGTTTAAACCCCAGCGACCTTTTGTTCTACTGACCGTTCGCTGACGATATCCCTATTGTCCACCTGTTTGTGTTAAGTGTTTGTAATTGTTGTTTGTTTTAATGAGTGTTGTGGTTGACTGTTCTGTGAAAATGCATTATTTTCTGTTCGACTTTTATATTTACCTTTACAATGATTCCGAAATATTATTTTCCAAATACACCACACTCGATGCTGTTTAAGCAATATGAACACAATAGTCCTTTCTTAAAGATGTCACGGATAAAATAATTACCTCATCAGTTTCCAAAACTACAACTCAATTTCTTAGTTAATTATATACATTTAATAGTTATTTCCTAAAAGAATGTTGTTTTGACATTTAAAACAGTAATTCTGACATTGAAAAATAAAGTGAAAATATGAGCTGATATGGCTCACATGTGAACATATAAACAATGCAAATATAAGGTTTCATTTTAATCATAAAATCCACTATTTCACTGGAAAGTATGTCTGGTTTTTATGGGTTAATGGCTTCATCATATACAATACAAGTGTGTTGTAGTACTTTTAATGCTAGATTTTTATTTCATTACTTTTCTTTGCAAATTGGTGGACGGATCATCGCAAAATGCTCATTATATAGAGGAGCAGTATACATATATAGAGGATCGTTCATGAGTACTCATTAATTAATGAATTTATTAAAATAATATAATGCGAGGCTCTTGTCGAGCATTATATCATTTTTGCTAACGAGTTTAATAAATTCATGAATGAGAACGAATGTTAGATTCTATTTATTACATAACTTACATATCGACTTTTTTGCATTTTGCCTGTCGCTTTAACACGTCAAACCGACATAAACCGTGGGAATTGGATCATAGTCATTATCGATTTTTTTGACAGCACATACTAGGCTTATTTACATACTTATATAACTAGTGGTATATCGAAAATATAGAATGGTGTTATTCCACTCCCAAACCGTAAAAAGAAATATAAAAAATCGGACAGGGACAGAAGCATTCAAGGAGGACAGTCAACTACAAGTTCTGTGAAAAAATACATTTGCCAGATTATGAAAAATATCGTTTTTGCTAAATAGTATACAATCTTTGGTGCACCCTAGAACATGGTGTAACCCCCAGCGGCCCATTTTGCCTCTGACCGTACCATTTATTTCTCTGGGTGCCTTTGGTAGAGTGTGATCCTTCAATGCTGCATTTCCTGTTCGACTTTTAAATCAGATGATATACATGTATTAAACCCCTGTCGCGTATTGCGAGAACAGAACATTTTTAAAACATAATTGTGAATCTATATTTCTTGATTTAAAATAATCAGCGTTTCTTTTAACATTGATTGTATGCAAGTGGCATATAGGACCATTTCTTTTCCCATTCATGAATCGACTCGGTGTCAGTTTAGTATACTACGTACGTTTGGATAAACTAAGTTGTATGTAAGTTAAAGTTCTTTATTATAGCTAATAATGCTTCCTGTATATAAGTTGTTTTCAAGTAAGAAAACACGTGAATCTAGATAATAGAACATGTGGTTTATGCAACATGCATGAACTTGGACTAATTATACGTTATATTGTAGTGCAGTGTGTATGTATGTTGCACTGTATCAGTTGTCATTTTCTTCCGTTTAATTACCCGTTTAATTACCCAGTCGGAAAAGATTCTAATCACCTTTTTTCCTGGATTTATACAGACGTTTAACTAAAAAATTACTCAAAAGTAGATTTAAAAATCGAACAGGAAAAGTGGCCAAACACGAAGCACTTAGTGCGTGATGATTTAAGGTAATGACATCTAATTTTTGTAAAGGGTGTTACTATAAAATTATCTACGGTGTAATGTATGTAGTAGCATACATCTTTGCTACTACAGAACTGCTATGTTACCCGACATTAACGTTAAATGCCGAAGATGTAAAAAATCATGTCAGTCCATCAAGCCGAAAATAATTGTTTTATTATACCAAATAAGAACCAACCAGACTTTATAATAATAATAATAATAATAAAAAAAATAATAAAAATAATAATAATATATTCGTTTGCCTATATTGCATTTAATAAAAAAAAAAGGTAATACATGAGCCATGAAAGTACTTTTTTGTTTAAAACAACGTATTAAGAATTACATAACACGTCGAAGTTTATATTGCTTTTTCAATATGCTTGAGTTCTACACAGATGTTCAATAGAAATCATATGATAGGTCGGCAATGCGAATCTGCAGTTAAAGGAATAATGTGATTGTGTACTACTGTGTTGTCAATACTAACCATCTTGCAACATACAACATGTTTAGCGGTTTAAAGGGACACATGGCAATCATGATTGTTTTAAACCCTTAGTTTTTCTACATAACTTGCATTTCTTTAGTCATTAAAATTAATTATAAAAACAGTAGAGAGCAAATTAGTTTTAGCATATTATTAACTGTTGATAATATTGCACCAATGATATAATTAAAGTAAAATAAGACGAAAAAGCAAAAACTCAGAATTGTATTGAATTATATGCAAGCAGGTTTAAAGTCAAAATGATACTGGGTATATATAAACCGGACGCTGACTTCCACTTCAAAATTGCTGTGTGTTTCTTTAACCATTTACAGTTCGCCACTATGCTTTCGTCTTGACTGCGCGAAGACCTGACAGATTGCGGAAACTTTGACCACGACTAAATGCAGAATAGGTCTATTTTGTTGTTGATCTGGCTTCTGCCAAGTCCTAGAGTACTTACTTTTTTCTTTTTTTCTGAAGGTTCCATAACATATTCATACAGAACATATATATATAAATGTTCACATATTGATATCATTTACCGATATCATGCAAAATGTGTATATTCATATTCGATAAACATTTAACTCATTATCATTTTTCTTACTGTGTCAAATGTTTTCCAATGTACCAAGTATCTTATTTTAAATAAAAGTATAACAATAATACTATGATTTTACTCTGCAAACAGATTACTGAAGAAATGAAATGTTAAATCATGTATTCGTGTATTTTATGTAAAAGATACGCGTTCGTATATTTTCAACTATGCATATATTATACAATATGGTTCATAACATGTACGATATCTAGAGTACTTACGTTGTGGTTTTCTAGACGTTTGTGTTATTATATGCATATATACATGATCATCTTTGATGTTTACTGATATTGGAGATGTACTAACCATTACAGCACGACCCCATCTAATATAAGCAAACTGTATGCGTGTATAGTTCTATGGTTTATAGTCCCTCCGTCTTTTAACCAATTGGACGTCTTAAAAGTATACAAGAAAACTGTGATACAAAGTATCACATAGCGGCGTAAAAATAATTTCTATGATAGACTATGTAATGGAATTGGGAATAATGAAGTGACAAGACATTTTAATGTTTAGAACAACACTTTTAATGGAACAAATGTGTTATGTATTAAGCACGGTATTAAGAAATATGAGAAAATGGAAATGGTCTGTACCCTTCCGGAAAAAAGGGATTGTCCTTTAGTTTATATACAGAAAATATACACACCAGTCGATTAACAATGTAATCCATATATGCCTGCCATGCTACCAGGCAACACAACGTGCAGTATATTTGTTTTTAATGACATTTATGCAACTAGAAATCTTGACAATGTCTCCAAATCAAAAACACCTGTAAGTGCAGAAACAAATAGTAATAGCCTCATAGGCCTTATCGAGCCAAATGATGCATTTGTTGTAAAACTGTATTTTGAAATTTTGCAGTTTGACTATTTTACAAAAAAACATTAATATACAATTGCACTTATTGCTTAGATATAATTTCGATCTGCACATTATTGCATATTTATGGGGATTAATTCTGGCAAAAAAATATAAAAATATAACATAATTTGTGAATAATGGACATAACTCAGCAGAAATTCATCAACCAGACACTTTTTGCGATATGCCAAAAGTAAAAAAACACACAAAAAAACAACAACTGAGCCTGTGTTAGTTTTTTTCCATATACCATATAGCCAAAATATTATTTTCTAAAGAAAAAACATAATAAAATAATTTTAAATAAAGTACCTGATGCCGTAAAATCGGCTATTTATAGTTTAGTGTGTATCGGCGATTTTAGATTATGAGATTAAAGTGGACTGCTCTACCAAAATTCACCAGTTCGATCGAAGGTGAAATGGTCGCTTTGCATTGAAAATACAATTTTACACTAGTCCAGTCATTTTGACCGGATCTCTATTTATTTCTGTAAAAGTAGCAGGTATCAGCTGCTATATGAAACACAGTCAAAACCCATAGTCAAAACCCATAGCAATTTACAAGCCCCATACCATTTCCAATACACCGTATGAAATAGAGAAACCAATAAGCAAACATCAACCTTAGAGCTATTTGTAGTTGGACCTTACTCACGCAGATGGTGTGTTGTCTCTCGAGTAATCACGGCAATGATTCATACTCTTGAAGTTTTTGTCGATCTGTCAGTACAGACGGGAGATGAAAAGGATTCCCAGACCGCACACTATAGTACTACAGCTGACGTGTAAATGATTTACACATTATCGGGTAACTAGTTTGTAGATCTTCAGACCACGTGATCATATAATATAAAGTGACAGGTAATTCGTCAGAGAAATTAAAATACACCCTTGATGCGCAACTATTATATGGTTAATGTTAAAAACTGAGAATTGCAATTTTTGCATTTATAATTTAACTTGATAGAATGTTGCAAGAATTTATCCAAATTGATATTAACAAATAGCGCATGCTGTGTAAAATACGGTCCAGGATCTTTCACATTCTGCATAAGAGTGTGTGACGTGAAACCACTTATCGCAGTTATGTATGATTTAATTTAATAATATGTGCTTTAATACTTAATATCTTAGTGCATGTATAATATATGTTATGGTATTACCTTTCATAATTTTGTATGATTTTGTGTTTATGTTAAATATATTATGCCCGGGCGATAATTATCCTACCTGGAGGAAATCAAAATATCAATTATAATCCAAGGTCATACTAAGAATGTTATACGGACCTAAGCAGAAATACATATATATCTTTAAATGTAAAAGATAGTTATACGATGAAGATGATAGCACTATATTTAATCATGCTGAACTTTACATTAAAGACAATCATCGATTCGATGACGTCTAGAGGTCATAGACAATATTATCACACCCGCTCAAAACGTGACCCTACATCCACAGCTTCATTCATTCTATCTTTGTTCATTATTGTTTTATCTTTACTAGATCCCTTATTCTATTTACTCGTTTCATCTGTTTTTTATATTCACCGAAACATGTATTTAATATTGTTATGTTAACTATATTGCCATATTGTTAATTATAATACTGACGGGAAGACCCTTTTCTAATGTTGGAGGTACTGGTGGCCCAACCGCTTTGCTTGTATATAAAATGAAAGCAATGAAATATGTTTAAAGTAAATGCATACATATAGTATCTTAAATATGTTTCCATTTCGTATAATATTTATGAAACGAGTTTTGAATTATTTGATTTTAAAGAGCTTTTTGAAGATCAGTAATTCATAAAGATTGTTATCTGATATGACTGGGGACGAGATTAAGAACATTTTAATCACATAACCTTCCAGTAAAAATAAGTTCAGATAGAATACAATGGCCCTAGAGAAACTTTAGCGCCAAAACCTCATTAAATCACGCCCAGTTGCGCAAGTCCTTAAATCACGTCAGTTTGCACCAAAAAGTTATGTGACGTCATAACGTCATGTCATTCACAACGATGAGTAAAAAATACGTTTGAGTTTTCTCTCTTTACAAAATGGTATGCTGATTTAAAAAAACAGAAGAAAAAAATATTTAAATAAAAGATCATTTATAATAAGCTGCATTTCCAAACTGAAGAGTATATTTTCGTATATTTCACTCCACTGACTGCGCCATCAATGAGAACTTATCACATCAAGAAAACACAATTATTATATAGTTATTTTTAATCAACACCAATTATGTTTTGTGTGGGGTCTATATACCACCTATCTGAACTTACCCTTAAAAACTGATATAGTAGCAAACGTCACGAACTAGGATATATAATAAGGAAAAATTATGAAAAGAGAGATGATTATAATTTTTTCATCGTTAGTTATCCCCACTTAGAATGGGATATACTCCGAACAACATCTTTTGAGGTGAGTGTTTCTGAACTTATTCGTCTTTACTTACGTCCAATTGAAACTTAACTATTTAGCTCCTTTTTTGGGGCAATGTATTATACCCATTAACTGACTAAATCAAAGCCGAAATTGTATTTTATTCCACTTAATATATTCCGCATTTACAAACGACCCTGTGTCTACATTTCGCTCTTGTTTCCCCCAAAGGAGGCCCTTTTCAGTACTTAATATTAGCATTGCTGGGAAGTGTAAGCGTTACTGACATTTTACAAGTAACAATATCGTTTTCTGAAACCAGTTTAACAACTTACGTATTTCAGTCGATCTGCTAGACAGCCATAACTAAAAAATTGTTTAATGAAGTACGTGTTGGTTAGATTTCAGTAATGCACGCATAATTGAGTGTTACTTAGCTGGATATAAACCTATTGACAGAAGAGAGGGTAATTTGCTGAGCCAATTATATATAGTTCAGGTAAGTATACGCTACTGACTTTAATTACTTTCAGCTTCGTAGTTGTTGCCTGAACGTTCAAGATTGCTAGATACCGATCTGGTACACACTATGCTCATTGACCCTGGGAGCGGTAGTACATAGGCGTAGCCATTAATTACTTGGGAGAGGCAGTACATAGTCATAGCCATTAATTTCTTGGGAGAGGCAGTACATAGTCATAGTCATTAATTACTTGGGAGAGGCAGTACATAGTCATAGCCATTACTTATTTGGGAGAGGTAGTACGTAGCCATAGCCATTAATTATTTGGGAGAGGTAGTACATAGTCATAGTCATTAATTACTTGGGAGAGGTAGTACATAGTCATAGTCATTAATTACTTGGGAGAGGTAGTACATAGTCATAGCCATTAATTACTTGGGAGAGGCAGTACATAGTCATAGCCATTAATTATTTGGGAGAGGTAGTACGTAGCCATAGTCATTAATTACTTGGGAGAGGTAGTACATAGTCATAGCCATTAATGACTTGAATATAATATTGTTTAAATCATATTAAGGTCATATTATCGTATCAAATGGGTATTTCGATTTTGCCTAATGGATCAACTCATTTTTATAAAATTGCATATTAATCTCTTTCGAAATACCCTTCAGTATAACAAAAACACGACTTATCGTCTATATCAATGTTTCGTTACATCAAAGATCAAACGGTTGCTATAATATTCATATTGATTTTTCGGATCTATATATTGATACACAAGCGTAAGAACACACATATACTGTTCGAGTAGTTACACTTGCTTACTCGTAATACTTGTTTCATATATATGAGGGGGCGTCCGTGGCCGAGTGGTTAACGTCTCTGACTTGAAATCACTTGCCCCTCACCGCTGTAGGTTCGATCCCTCAGGGGCCTAGGAATCTTTATGTGAGGAAGCTATCCAGCTGGCTTGCGGAACGTCGGTGGTTCTACCCAGGTGCCCGCCCGTGCACGAAAATTGCCCGGAGGGGCACCTGGGGTCTTCCTCCACCAATGGAAGCTGGAAAGTCGCCATATGACCTTAGCTGTTGGTGCGACTATAAAAATCCAATTCAATCAATCAATCATATATATGACAATACTATAGCTTTACGCCACTAACTTGACTGTTCGAGTAATTATCAAGTTTAAGTGCCATTAGAGGGAGAAGTAATTAATGGAGAACATTTCTTATTTTCCTTCTTTACTAAATTGAGCAGATTAACTGACATGATAATAACATTGCTCTTGAAATATAAATGCTGATTTAACACTATAAGACGAGTGTATGAACACTTTCGGAAAAAAACAGCTTTGTTTGTATCGAGTATTTACAAAAACTGTGTATGTCCTTAAAACGTGTTTATACACCAGCCGATTATTAGCTTCATATCGAGAGCTATTTTTAGAACAGACCCTATATTTATGGGATTATTAAGTACATCCATCTATAAATAATAACGGAATGTACGGTACGGCCTGATAATGGGCTTTTATCACCAAAACATTGCTTATATTATCTATGCTATTTTATTTTATTAACATTGTTACAACTGTAATGTGACCCAGGTCTTGTATTTTGCCTTGTAGTATTAGTATTGTAGTATTGGTGGATGCTAACCTAATGTACCGAAATAGAGTTATATCATAGTATTTATAGTCTGTTTCAATGTTTACCTTTACTGGCTTATAATGTCCAGTCAGGTGTATGTTGATAAATGTATACTCGACATGAGCGATTGAGTGAGTGAGCGATTATATTGCATGCTGGGTCCTAACACCAATTCCCGCCAAACTAATCAATTCTCCGCACTTCTCTGACTGACTGACAAACAACACCTTACACATGGTATTGTTGTGATACATGTAAACGTATCTTTGTTCTATCACGTGGGTGATAGAAAGCCTTCTTAGTGATAGAAAGCCTCCTTAGAATACTACGATCTCTACTTCGAGTCTGGTAATACGTTGTTTGTATATATATTATGTTTAAAATGATGAAATACCGCCGCGTGGGTTTTGTATCGTATTTGTCTTGTTTGTCTATGTTACGAGTCTTGTATATTAAGTATTCGTTTTGTATTGTTTTAGGTTTATGTCGTATATTGTTGAATCTACCCTTAATAAACCCACGATCCCCGGCAGATAGCGTTGTCGTATTTGTAACCCTGACATCCACAAGCTCACAAGTGTTTTACAAGACAAGTGTTTTAGATTAATTTTACATCGTGAATGATTTGTTTACGCTACAAGCTTCTATAATCTCCGTTCCCGAGCACCTGCTATTGCCGATAGTTTTCGTTACAAATACTACCGACGAATTGTTATTAATTAGTATTCATATTTAATTGCATATGTAAGCTAATTCACTAGCTTAAGGCAATATGCATTGGCAGTTACAATTATTACTGATATATACGTAGGATATATATAATATGTCAAGGGTTTAGATCTCGTCTCTTTGTAAGAAATTAATGTGAGAGATACGATTCTCTCAATTATAGCCTGAGGCACTTGATCGCAGAAATGATTATAAACAAATAAAGAATCAACACATATAATCAACAGAATCAGTAACTATGACTATAAAGTAATTGCACCACTGAAGTGTGTGTTAAACAACAATGAGTAGCATTATCTTTTTGTTGCATACCGGATAAGGCTATCCACGTTTTAAATGGGGGTTGGAAAGTCTTATCTTTATGGGTAAAGATAAAAGTCACGCGCGCACCAACATCCGGTATGCAGGAATACATGCAAAAGGTTAGTAGCTGGCGGCGTCAACTCAAAAATGTATGTCTTTCATATGCAAGAAAAGGAATCTATCATGGGTATCCGGTGAAGGTAGGGAATTCCAACCCGAGGTATGTGTTTTTATCGGAACTAAGGCTCTAAGCGTTTTAATCGGAACGTCGGCTGAGCCTCGTTTCCGATAAAAACACTTATACCTCGGGTTGGAATTCCCTATCTTCACCGGATACTCGTGAACCATTCTTAAAATCTTCGCGAAAACACTTACAAGATATGATTTATTAAACATTAGGCCTTCCATATACATATATCCAAACATTAGGCCTTCCCTATACATATATCCAAATACAATGAGTCTTCATTCCAGATGACATGTTCATAGAGAAGGATCATTCATAAACTTGCTTACGTAACTATCTTGTTTCTTACACATTTGCCACTATGCAAAATAGGTATACACATCGAACAGGAAATGCAGCTTTCACAGAATACTGTCAACCAAAACACGCACTAAAACAAACAATTACAATTTTGATAAGACAAAGCATGTGGAATTAAAAAGAAAAAGCCCCCACTATATTCACAATAATACTTTTATGATAATTTCTTTTCTGTTAGTATGAGATTACAATGCAGACAGATGTTTAATACATGTATCTCATCGATTTACCTTCTTCCGTAGGATTCTGGGAGAATATAATATAATTATTTCATTCAGAAACCAAAATAACAAAGGTGTTTTCCATACACAGATAGGTACTAAATTCATATAACAAAGTGATATATGTACTAGGATCTAAATAGTATCTAAAGGACTGAATAGGAATTAGAGTAACGCTTCCAAGTGTTCAACTTTATTGGGATGACAATATGGTAAGAGTGAGATTTGATGCACCTATGTACCTGGTTTAAACACCCATCGGCCTTTTTTGCGACGTTCCAATGCGGAATCCCTGTTGGCAACCCTTTTAAGTTTGTGATGTGATTTCTTGCCTTTAATTCATCTTTGTAATTATTTTTGTTTCTGTGGGTGCTTTTCGTTGACGATGGTCCTTTTTCTGTTCGAATTTATATATTCTTTTAGCAAAAATGATATTCTTCTTAATCTGTTATATATATACTCTTCCTTTATATAATGAGCATTTGCGATGATTCGTCCATCAATAAACATCTAGCTTCATAATTGTTGTATTTTCAAGCTAAATCCGGTGTTCAACGCTTCAAATTTAACAATGAAATCCAAGGAAGCAGCACAGTGTGTCAATTCATAACACAATTGAAATTGTTGGCTATTGACTCAGTTCAATGACGCAGACGACATGATCCGGGACAGAATTGTATTTGGAATAAACTACAGAAAAATACAAGACCGTTTCATAAACGAAGGAGAAGCACTGGCAATGGACAGAGCCACCCAGATATGCCAACATTCTAAGTCATCTCAAGAACAGCTGAGAGCTATGGCACCATCAACTTCTACCACACCAGGGGTTCACGCCATCAACCGCCATCAGCAAAGAGCAGATGCCAACTACCAGCAGCCCCCACAAAGAGGATCAGGACCTGCACCGAAAAAGGGACAGTAGACGAGACCTGCACCGAATTCTAATAAGAGACGAAAGGGACAGCCGACGAAAACGAATGTGACAATTGTGGATATACGCACACTAAAAACAAGTTCCCTGCATACGGTAATCAATGTAACATTTGCAATCAATGGAACCATTTCTTCAAGATATGTTGATCAAACTCAGTGAACGAAGTGTCTGACAATCGCGCGAATTCGGAATATTACATTGACTCTGTGTATTCTAAAATTAGGAATAATAGGCATTTGTGGCAATTGCGGTAAGCAAAAGCTCTATTCAATTTAAGCTGGACACAGGTGCACAAGTAAATATTATACTACTAAATATTTACAAAACATTAGGTGTAGCCATGCCCCTAAAAAAGCCACCAAACTAGGTAACTGCTCCTTCCCTTCCCTGCAAGTAAGACGAGTACATGCGTACTACTGACTTTTACATTGTAGAGACAAAGTCACCAGCAATGCTAGGTTTACGGTCATGTATTGACTTTGGACTGATTAAGTTAGTTTACTCCCTTGATAAGGACGCGTTAAGTTAGGACGCGTTAAGTTAGTGTACTGATTAAAGACGCGTTAAGTTAGTGTACTGATTAAGTTAGAGTACTAACTTGAAAGGACGCGTCTCCCAGACAGACGGACGACATGCATCCCTTGGATAAGAAAGTCATAGATGTCGAATATGCTGAGGCATAGGTCAAGCCCCCGGAGAATGTGACATTAAGATGGACACGACCGTACCCCGTAGTTCACCCACCTAGGCGAGTTCCTGTCGCTCAGTGTGACATACTCAAAATAGAATTAGACCGCATGGAACAAGATGACGTAATAGCGAAAGTCCATGGTCGTTGTTGAGAAGCCGTCAGGCGCCCTCAGGGTATGCATCGACACGAAAGACCTAAATAAGGCAATAGTTCGCCCTCACTACCCTATGCGTACGTTAGATGTCCTTCCCCAATTGAGTTGCGCTAATTTTTTCTCAAAATTAGACGCTCGATCTGGATACTGGACCTTCCCGCTCTCTGAAACTTCGTAGTTTCTGACTACATTTAATACCCCATTAGGACGGTATCGCTTTAAGTGCCTTGCATTTGGCCTTAAGAGCTCCAGGACGAATTCCAATGCATGATCGATGAATGCTATGAAGGTTTGTCAGGAATCGTCGCCATTGTAGACGACCTTCTTGTGTATGGACGTACACGTGAAGAACATGACCAAAACTTGCGTATTGTTCTGCAACGTACATACGAAAAGGAAATTAGACAATATTGACAAACTCATTGTTTGTGTCACAGAAGTTCAATAACGGATTCAAAGCTGACCCCTTTAAGGTGCCCACCATTAACGACATGGATTAGCCGCTAAACCGCGCTGAGCCCGAAACCATTCTTGGCATGATAAATTATCAGCCAAAATTCGCACCTAACTTAGCCGAGGTCACATGCCCATTACGCTCTTTGTTAGCCAAGAATGTAGAATTATCATGGAACGAGCCCCAAGCAAACGCCTTTCCAAACGTCAAGGAAATCCTTATAAGGTCACCAGGACCTGTTATTTCATACTATGATATGACAAAACCACTGACATTACAGGTTGACGCTTCCAAAATTGGACTAGGAGCGACCTTCCTACAAGGCAACAATCCAATTGCTTATGCGTCCAAATCCTGACTGAGACATAGATAAACTATGCCCACATAGAGAAGGAAATGTTCGCAATACTTTTCGGTTGCAAACGTTTTCACCAATACGTTTATGCACGTAGAGTTAAAGTGCAAACGGATTATTTGGCACTCATTTCTATCTGAAGAAACCACTATGTGCAGCACCCTCTCGCTTGCAACGCTATGACCTTAACGCAAATCACCTTCCAGATAAGAGCATACCTATCGCCGACACACTGTCACGTAAGCCGCTTGCTGACACGTACCCCGACCTGTCCGTAAGTATGGATTTACATGTGCACACTTTTATCCGGTTTACTTGTGAGTGATCGTAAAATAGAGGAAATAAAGACAAACTAAGCAAGATTCGCAATTAAATTGTCTCAGTGAAGTGATTCTCCAAGAGCTCGTGACGTCATGTTTTGGCCACGGATCTCAAAAGACATAACTGAAAAGGTATTAAAAAGCTAAATCTGCCTTGAGCACCGACATTCAAACCCGAAGGAACCCATCATACCATGTATCGATAGCAAACTATCGGCACCGATTTGTTTACATGGGACAATAAGGAATTTCTACTGATGGTCGATTATTCAGTCGCTACATCGAAATTGTTCAGATTACAAACTTAAAGAGTAGCACAGTAATACTGTATATCACACGAATATAGATATAAGAATCGACCAGGAAAAGTAGCATTTAAGGACGACAGTCAACCACAAACACACACAGAAATAAAGAACACATTTAAAGATGAATAAAGTGCCAAATAAGACATTACAAACACAAAAGGGTTGACAATAAGGTTACCGCATTGGAATGGTCAGTGGCAAAAAAAGGCAGCTGGGGGTTTAAACCAGGTTCTAGGGTGCACCAAACCTCACACTTACCCTACTGTCAACCCAATAAAACGGGACAGTGTAAATAAAGAAATCCACGCCATGAACTATTCTCTAACCAACAAGGTAGCATTAATAGGTAATATAAGTACATCACCACATGAAGTCAGCATTCTCGCGCTTAGGTGTGCCAGAACGTAAATCTCGGACAAAAATTAAAGATTATTAGTTCGAACACGTTGTTCGTTCTTAGTTATTTATAGTCCTACATTAACACTGTTAAGGATATAACCATAACATAACAATAATTACTTCAACACACTTGTAATGGTATAAAGTTATGATGAGGCCATTAACCCATAAAAACAGATATACTTTCCAGTGAACTCGTGGATTGTATGAGTAAAATGTAACCTTATATTTTTATTGTTTATATTTTCACATGTGAGCCATATCAGTTATTTACAAGTGTTTTTTAGAAATAATTATTAAATGTATATCTTAAGCTGGGAAATGGTCATAGAAATTGAATCGAAGTTTTGTGAAATCTGTCAAGTGGTTTAGGAATTGCTGATATTAAGCGATTTCAGTTAGCTGGTTCAATACTTAAAATATATCCTGACCGTTCCAAGGAGGTAGCCCTATTGTCTACCCTTTTGTGTTTGTGATGTTTTATTTTTCGAAATGTATTCATCTTTAAAGTTGTTGTTTGTTTCTGAGTGTGTTTGCAATTGACTGTCGTCCTTGAACACTACTTTTCCTGTTCGATTTGTATATCTAATTTTATCAGAATGTTAGCATGAAAGACATTTGGTTTGGAAATAACTAAGATAATGACTCATAGATTATTGAAATCGGTTAAGTATTTTAACAGTTACGAAGAGTTAAAAATACCCATTTCACCATACTGAGTGGATGGCGTCGCCGAAAATATATATGTTCGTCATACGTTTCCGAGTTGTGATTATATAATGAAAAGGAATATGTGTTGGTTTGTCAGGAATATAAAGCAATATAAGTTTTCTCACTTCTCGATGAAAATAAATCCTATAATTACTTAAAACCAACAAATATCCTCTGTAGCAATATAATTACTTAAACACACTTGTATTAGTATATGATAAAGCCGTTAACCCTTGACAACCACAACGTTATTTCCGTACGGCAACATCAACTGAAAATTACTGAGAAAATAAATAAAACTGCTGAAACCAAAAATCACTTACGCGTCATATAGTTATCTATGGCTTTTTCCTTCGTTATCCTATCAGCAACAGGAATGTGCTTGCACTTAACACAGTCTTAAACACAGTCTTAATACAAAAATAGTTGCAATGTTATTAAGAAGCAAGGCATGTGCAATCACAGACGGGCTGACAATAGGGCTACCACAGACGGGCTGACAATAGGGCTACCACAGACGGGCTGATAATAGGGCTACCACAGACGGGCTGACAATAGGGCTACCACAGACGGGCTGACAATAGGACTACCACAGACGGGCTGACAATAGGGCTACCACAGACGGGCTGACAATAGGGCTACCACAGACGGGCTGACAATAGGGCTACCACAGACGGGCTGACAATAGGGCTACCACAGACGGGCTGACAATAGGACTACCACAGACGGGCTGACAATAGGACTACCACAGACGGGCTGACAATAGTGCTACCACAGACGGGCTGACAATAGG
Source organism: Cyrtodaria siliqua (assembly GCA_037043455.1). NCBI lineage: Eukaryota > Metazoa > Mollusca > Bivalvia > Adapedonta > Hiatellidae > Cyrtodaria > Cyrtodaria siliqua. The sequence continues at coordinate 13,214 of JAWPHD010002522.1, read as the reverse complement.
GCTACCACAGACGGGCTGACAATAGGACTACCACAGACGGGCTGACAATAGGACTACCACAGACGGGCTGACAATAGGGCTACCACAGACGGGCTGACAATAGGGCTACCACAGACGGGCTGACAATAGGGCTACCACAGACGGGCTGACAATAGGACTACCACAGACGGGCTGACAATAGGGCTACCACAGACGGGCTGACAATAGGGCTACCACAGACGGGCTGACAATAGGGCTACCACAGACGGGCTGACAATAGGACTACCACAGACGGGCTGACAATAGGACTACCACAGACGGGCTGACACTAGGGCTACCACAGACGGGCTGACAAAAGGGCTACCACAGACGGACTGACAATAGGGCTACCACAGACGGGCTGACAATAGGACTACCACAGACGGGCTGACAATAGGGCTACCACAGACGGGCTGACAATAGGACTACCACAGACGGGCTGACAATAGGGCTACCACAGACGGGCTGACAATAGGGCTACCACAGACGGGCTGACAATAGGGCTACCACAGACGGGCTGACAATAGGGCTACCACAGACGGGCTGACAAAAGAGCTACCACAGACGGGCTGACAATAGGGCTACCACAGACGGGCTGACAATAGGGCTACCACAGACGGGCTGACAATAGGACTACCACAGACGGGCTGACAATAGGACTACCACAGACGGGCTGACAAAAGGGCTACCACAGACGGGCTGACAATAGGTCTACCACAGACGGGCTGACAATAGGGCTACCACAGACGGGCTGACAATAGGACTACCACAGACGGGCTGACAATAGGGCTACCACAGACGGGCTGACAATAGGGCTACCACAGACGGGCTGACAATAGGGCTACCACAGACGGGCTGACAATAGGACTACCACAGACGGGCTGACAATAGGACTACCACAGACGGGCTGACAATAGGACTACCACAGACGGGCTGACAATAGGGCTACCACAGACGGGCTGACAATAGGGCAATCACAGACGGGCTGACAATAGGACTACCACAGACGCGCTGACAATAGGGCTACCACAGACGGGCTGACAATAGGGCTACCGCTTTGTTCGCCGGGGGTCAAATCAGGTTCTCGGGTGCAACAAACACTGTATTTTACAGTTAGAATATACACCGGGTATTGATCACTCGGTATTGACCACTCGGTATTGACCACTTGGTATTGACCGCCATCACCAAGTTCTGCATTTGGCTAGACACGCATATAACGCAATTATGCACCAACTATTTACAAGTGTGCTTATTTTGCTTAAAAACACAAAAACAACAACAAACAAAACAAAAACATACTTAGGCATTTAGACATAATTGTAAAACTACATCTATGTCGGTTTAATGTCTTGCTTATATGCCATTTGGCATAATGAGAAACAATATTGTCGTTAAAATACATAAACTGGTAACAAAGTCTGGGATGATTTTATTAAAACCACGTTTCATGTCGTGACAGGATTCCACTTCTTTAAATACCAAGTCTTTGACGCATTTTCCTTCAGTACTTCTTTAAGTTACTACTATATCATTAGTTTGATAAATTATTATTGGAAAATAAAACATTTTGTTTTTGTATCGCGAAATATTTACATGCCATGAAACAGCTTTACGCCAACATGGTAACATACAAATCGATAATGCTACAGTTGTACGCACGCATGCTTTCGCTTGTTTTTGTATATACTACATACTGACCCATATAGCTCACCACGAATCTCGATTTGTTGCAATACTTAACAAAGTTTCCATCGTTTAATGGAATCATTAATTTTCTGAACGTCAATAAATGACACGTACAGTCTCGTACAGGTCCCACTTTTGGAAAACATTGTACACTTTAAGGCAGACTTTCCGAAAACAGCCTATGATTTTTTGATTTTGCCAAAGCATGCAAACATGAAAATGTTATGGTTTCTGCCAAGTCATTGAATATTGAGTACTTGCTCTGTGGCTTTCTGTGCCATTTTGTGTGTTCATATATACATACGTGTATGTGTTATACGTATATTGCCTATTAATGCTGCCTAGTCTGTTAGAGGATATAGCCTGGCGGGTAATTATTTATTTAGACTTCCCGTTTTATTGGGATGACAATAGGTTAAGCTTGAGGTTTGGTGCACCCTAGAACATAGTTTAAACACCTTTTGTTCCACCGACCGTTAACAGACCATATCCCTAGTGTCCATCTGTTAGTGTTTACCGTTAACAGACCATATCCCTATTGTCCATCTGTTAGTGTTTACCGTTAACAGACCATATCCCTATTGTCCATCTGTTAGTGTTTACCGTTAAAGACCATATCCCTATTGTCCATCTGTTAGTGTTTACCGTTAACAGACCATATCCCTATTGTCCATCTGTTAGTGTTTACCGTTAACAGACCATATCCCTATTGTCCATCTGTTAGTGTTTACCGTTAACAGACCATATCCCTATTGTCCATCTGTTAGTGTTTACCGTTAACAGACCATATCCCTATTGTCCATCTGTTAGTGTTTACCGTTAACAGACCATATCCCTATTGTCCATCTGTTAGTGTTTACCGTTAACAGACCATATCCCTATTGTCCATCTGTTAGTGTTTACCGTTAACAGACCATATCCCTAGTGTCCGTCTGTTAGTGTTTACCGTTAACAGACCATATCCCTATTGTCCATCTGTTAGTGTTTACCGTTAACAGACCATATCCCTAGTGTCCATCTGTTGGTGTTTACCGTTAACAGACCATATCGCTATTGTCCATCTGTTAGTGTTTACCGTTAACAGACCATATCCCTAGTGTCCATCTGTTGGTGTTTACCGTTAACAGACCATATCCCTAGTGTCCATCTGTTGGTGTTTACCGTTAACAGACCATATCCCTAGTGTCCATCTGTTGGTGTTTACCGTTAACAGACCATATCCCTAGTGTCCATCTGTTAGTGTTTACCGTTAACAGACCATATCCCTAGTGTCCATCTGTTAGTGTTTACCGTTAACAGACCATATCCCTAGTGTCCATCTGTTAGTGTTTACCGTTAACAGACCATATCCCTAGTGTCCATCTGTTAGTGTTTACCGTTAACAGACCATATCCCTAGTGTCCATCTGTTAGTGTTTACCGTTAACAGACCATATCCCTAGTGTCCATCTGTTAGTGTTTACCGTTAACAAACCATATCCCTAGTGTCCATCTGTTAGTGTTTACCGTTAACAGACCATATCCCTAGTGTCCATCTGTTAGTGTTTACCGTTAACAGACCATATCCCTAGCGCCATCTGTTAGTGTTTACCGTTAACAGACCATATCCCTAGTGTCCATCTGTTAGTGTTTACCGTTAACAGACCATATCCCTAGTGTCCATCTGTTAGTGTTTACCGTTAACAGACCATATCCCTAGTGTCCATCTGTTAGTGTTTACCGTTAACAGACCATATCCCTAGTGTCCATCTGTTAGTGTTTACCGTTAACAGACCATATCCCTAGTGTCCATCTGTTAGTGTTTACCGTTAACAGACCATATCCCTAGTGTCCATCTGTTAGTGTTTACCGTTAACAGACCATATCCCTAGTGTCCATCTGTTAGTGTTTACCGTTAACAGACCATATCCCTAGTGTCCATCTGTTAGTGTTTACCGTTAACAGACCATATCCCTAGTGTCCATCTGTTAGTGTTTACCGTTAACAGACCATATCCCTAGTGTCCATCTGTTAGTGTTTACCGTTAACAGACCATATCCCTAGTGTCCATCTGTTAGTGTTTACCGTTAACAGACCATATCCCTAGTGTCCATCTGTTAGTGTTTACCGTTAACAGACCATATCCCTAGTGTCCATCTGTTAGTGTTTACCGTTAACAGACCATATCCCTAGTGTCCATCTGTTAGTGTTTACCGTTAACAGACCATATCCCTAGTGTCCATCTGTTAGTGTTTACCGTTAACAGACCATATCCCTATTGTCCATCTGTTAGTGTTTACCGTTAACAGACCATATCCCTATTGTCCATCTGTTAGTGTTTACCGTTAACAGACCATATCCCTATTGTCCATCTGTTAGTGTTTACCGTTAACAGACCATATCCCTAGTGTCCATCTGTTAGTGTTTACCGTTAACAGACCATATCCCTATTGTCCATCTGTTAGTGTTTACCGTTAACAGACCATATCCCTATTGTCCATCTGTTAGTGTTTACCGTTAACAGACCATATCCCTAGTGTCCATCTGTTAGTGTTTACCGTTAACAGACCATATCCCTAGTGTCCATCTGTTAGTGTTTACCGTTAACAGACCATATCCCTAGTGTCCATCTGTTAGTGTTTACCGTTAACAGACCATATCCCTAGTGTCCATCTGTTAGTGTTTACCGTTAACAGACCATATCCCTAGTGTCCATCTGTTAGTGTTTACCGTTAACAGACCATATCCCTATTGTCCATCTGTTAGTGTTTACCGTTAACAGACCATATCCCTAGTGTCCATCTGTTAGTGTTTACCGTTAACAGACCATATCCCTAGTGTCCATCTGTTAGTGTTTACCGTTAACGGACCATATCCCTATTGTCCATCTGTTAGTGTTTACCGTTAACGGACCATATCCCTATTGTCCATCTGTTAGTGTTTACCGTTAACGGACCATATCCCTAGTGTCCATCTGTTAGTGTTTACCGTTAACGGACCATATCCCTAGTGTCCGTCTGTTAGTGTTTACCGTTAACGGACCATATCCCTAGTGTCCGTCTGTTAGTGTTTACCGTTAACAGACCATATCCCTATTGTCCGTCTGTTAGTGTTTACCGTTAACAGACCATATCCCTATTGTCCGTCTGTTAGTGTTTACCGTTAACAGACCATATCCCTATTGTCCATCTGTTAGTGTTTACCGTTAACAGACCATATCCCTAGTGTCCATCTGTTAGTGTTTACCGTTAACAGACCATATCCCTAGTGTCCATCTGTTAGTGTTTACCGTTAACAGACCATATCCCTATTGTCCATCTGTTAGTGTTTACCGTTAACAGACCATATCCCTATTGTCCATCTGTTAGTGTTTACCGTTAACAGACCATATCCCTAGTGTCCATCTGTTGGTGTTTACCGTTAACAGACCATATCCCTAGTGTCCATCTGTTGGTGTTTACCGTTAACAGACCATATCCCTAGTGTCCATCTGTTGGTGTTTACCGTTAACAGACCATATCCCTAGTGTCCATCTGTTAGTGTTTACCGTTAACAGACCATATCCCTAGTGTCCATCTGTTAGTGTTTACCGTTAACAGACCATATCCCTAGTGTCCATCTGTTAGTGTTTACCGTTAACAGACCATATCCCTAGTGTCCATCTGTTAGTGTTTACCGTTAACAGACCATATCCCTAGTGTCCATCTGTTAGTGTTTACCGTTAACAGACCATATCCCTAGTGTCCATCTGTTAGTGTTTACCGTTAACAAACCATATCCCTAGTGTCCATCTGTTAGTGTTTACCGTTAACAGACCATATCCCTAGTGTCCATCTGTTAGTGTTTACCGTTAACAGACCATATCCCTAGCGCCATCTGTTAGTGTTTACCGTTAACAGACCATATCCCTAGTGTCCATCTGTTAGTGTTTACCGTTAACAGACCATATCCCTAGTGTCCATCTGTTAGTGTTTACCGTTAACAGACCATATCCCTAGTGTCCATCTGTTAGTGTTTACCGTTAACAGACCATATCCCTAGTGTCCATCTGTTAGTGTTTACCGTTAACAGACCATATCCCTAGTGTCCATCTGTTAGTGTTTACCGTTAACAGACCATATCCCTAGTGTCCATCTGTTAGTGTTTACCGTTAACAGACCATATCCCTAGTGTCCATCTGTTAGTGTTTACCGTTAACAGACCATATCCCTAGTGTCCATCTGTTAGTGTTTACCGTTAACAGACCATATCCCTAGTGTCCATCTGTTAGTGTTTACCGTTAACAGACCATATCCCTAGTGTCCATCTGTTAGTGTTTACCGTTAACAGACCATATCCCTAGTGTCCATCTGTTAGTGTTTACCGTTAACAGACCATATCCCTAGTGTCCATCTGTTAGTGTTTACCGTTAACAGACCATATCCCTAGTGTCCATCTGTTAGTGTTTACCGTTAACAGACCATATCCCTATTGTCCATCTGTTAGTGTTTACCGTTAACAGACCATATCCCTATTGTCCATCTGTTAGTGTTTACCGTTAACAGACCATATCCCTATTGTCCATCTGTTAGTGTTTACCGTTAACAGACCATATCCCTAGTGTCCATCTGTTAGTGTTTACCGTTAACAGACCATATCCCTATTGTCCATCTGTTAGTGTTTACCGTTAACAGACCATATCCCTATTGTCCATCTGTTAGTGTTTACCGTTAACAGACCATATCCCTAGTGTCCATCTGTTAGTGTTTACCGTTAACAGACCATATCCCTAGTGTCCATCTGTTAGTGTTTACCGTTAACAGACCATATCCCTAGTGTCCATCTGTTAGTGTTTACCGTTAACAGACCATATCCCTAGTGTCCATCTGTTAGTGTTTACCGTTAACAGACCATATCCCTAGTGTCCATCTGTTAGTGTTTACCGTTAACAGACCATATCCCTAGTGTCCATCTGTTAGTGTTTACCGTTAACAGACCATATCCCTAGTGTCCATCTGTTAGTGTTTACCGTTAACAGACCATATCCCTATTGTCCATCTGTTAGTGTTTACCGTTAACAGACCATATCCCTAGTGTCCATCTGTTAGTGTTTACCGTTAACAGACCATATCCCTAGTGTCCATCTGTTAGTGTTTACCGTTAACGGACCATATCCCTATTGTCCATCTGTTAGTGTTTACCGTTAACGGACCATATCCCTATTGTCCATCTGTTAGTGTTTACTGTTAACGACCATATCCCTAGTGTCCATCTGTTAGTGTTTACCGTTAACGGACCATATCCCTAGTGTCCATCTGTTAGTGTTTACCGTTAACGGACCATATCCCTAGTGTCCGTCTGTTAGTGTTTACCGTTAACAGACCATATCCCTATTGTCCGTCTGTTAGTGTTTACCGTTAACAGACCATATCCCTATTGTCCGTCTGTTAGTGTTTACCGTTAACAGACCATATCCCTATTGTCCATCTGTTAGTGTTTACCGTTAACAGACCATATCCCTAGTGTCCATCTGTTAGTGTTTACCGTTAACAGACCATATCCCTAGTGTCCATCTGTTAGTGTTTACCGTTAACAGACCATATCCCTATTGTCCATCTGTTAGTGTTTACCGTTAACAGACCATATCCCTATTGTCCATCTGTTAGTGTTTACCGTTAACAGACCATATCCCTAGTGTCCATCTGTTAGTGTTTACCGTTAACAGACCATATCCCTAGTGTCCATCTGTTAGTGTTTACCGTTAACAGACCATATCCCTAGTGTCCATCTGTTAGTGTTTACCGTTAACAGACCATATCCCTAGTGTCCATCTGTTAGTGTTTACCGTTAACAGACCATATCCCTAGTGTCCATCTGTTAGTGTTTACCGTTAACAGACCATATCCCTAGTGTCCATCTGTTAGTGTTTACCGTTAACAGACCATATCCTAGTGTCCATCTGTTAGTGTTTACCGTTAACAGACCATATCCCTAGTGTCCATCTGTTAGTGTTTACCGTTAACAGACCATATCCCTAGTGTCCATCTGTTAGTGTTTACCGTTAACAGACCATATCCCTAGTGTCCATCTGTTAGTGTTTACCGTTAACAGACCATATCCCTAGTGTCCATCTGTTAGTGTTTACCGTTAACAGACCATAACCCTAGTGTCCATCTGTTAGTGTTTACCGTTAACAGACCATATCCCTAGTGTCCATCTGTTAGTGTTTACCGTTAACAGACCATATCCCTATTGTCCATCTGTTAGTGTTTACCGTTTGTTAGTGTTTACCGTTAACAGACCATATCCCTATTGTCCATCTGTTAGTGTTTACCGTTAACAGACCATATCCCTAGTGTCCATCTGTTAGTGTTTACCGTTAACAGACCATATCCCTAGTGTCCATCTGTTAGTATTTACCGTTAACAGACCATATCCCTAGTGTCCATCTGTTAGTGTTTACCGTTAACAGACCATATCCCTATTGTCCATCCTGTTAGTGTTTACCGTTAACAGACCATATCCCTAGTGTCCATCTGTTAGTGTTTATGATGCCTTGCTTCATATTAACATTGTAATTGTTGTTGTTTGTTTTAAATGCGTGTTTTAATGCGTGTTCTGTTAATGCTACATTTTCTGTTCGACTGTTATTTTGTGTTTTTACAATGATTCCGAAATATACTTTTGAAAATACACCTCACTCGATGCTATTTCAGCACTTATTACCACTATAGTCCTGTCTTACATATTGCACAGGTCAAAGAATTACCTCATCAGTGAGAAACGTGTTTCTATAAAAACCATATACCCATGCGCAATGTCATCGTAGGTCTGCACTGCACCGAGAACTGAATAAAATGAGCAAAGCAATTATTGAATTATGACAAAATTACGCAGCACAAAGAGTGGTGAAGACAGGGTTACCGACGTGGGATATTAAGTCAGTAACAATATCCGTACCAGTTAATTTATGGTTAACTGGAAGATTTCGTAATTTACATTGATTGCTCTTCTTTTGTTTCTAATTACCTTTCGAAATGATGATTCCATTTTGTATAGGTGGGGTACGAGTGTCTGACCAAAGAAGAGATTCCAGATTGTCTCGTGGTAGGGGCCTGCCTAGTTAGCACACTACGCACGGGGGATTTTCTCACCCCCAGGGTTTTGCGTGTGTTATTGTTCTTATGCATATTGTACACAAAGGTTGTACAATGTGTTTGTGATTGCTTTTATCACCGACAACAGTTGATTACAGTTACTTACTACCCTGTATAATTATGGACAGTATAGTATGGTTATTATATAACCATGTATGATTGCTTTTGTGTTAAGTTACCCGTCAATTAGTTTAACAGTTTTAATGTTTGTATTTTTATATTATGTATACACACTTTTTCTATGTAACACGTATGTTATAGACACACTCTATATGTGTCACGTGTGTTAATAGCACAGAAATCGTCTCTGATTCCACTCGGATAGACCATAATCCGAACTGCAAGAGCGCTTTCGGTCTATTGACCTTCTTCAGTTGCAACATGCAATCCTAAACGATTTCTATTTAATGTATAAGTTTTCTCATTCACTAATGTATTTCACTTTCATTTTCTTATAAAACTTTTTTTGATTTTTAGGATTTTCAAATGTTGAAATTGAAAATTTGCTACGTTTTTGATCCTAATGACGCTTAAACGAGTATGAATTGAGAAGTCTGGAAATCACCGAACACGATAAATACAAAACAAATATTGCAGTCTCGGTTTGATTGACGTTCATGAACGGTAGTGAAAAATGCTTGAGCAACAAGAGAATAAACCATTGATGTCACGACAAGACAAGACCGCGGACAAACATCAAACGCCACCGCCCTAATCGGCTTTAGGTAGGCGTCATCATAGTGTCCACAGCCTGTCCGGTCATCGTACAATTAAAGAGGAAAGCGTAGTGGCGAACTGTTAAAGGGTCCACCACCAAGCATGCAGTACGTTGCAAAATGATAACGTCATAATCTCTTTTGATAAATCTTTTAACAAGTTTAACAAAGATAGTATGAAAGTGATCATGACTAAGAACCTTACGAAGTTTATAAATCACATCACCATAGAAATCAGGTTGTGATAGTCCTTGTCGTCAAAGTCATCAAACTTTGATGTTATCAATTAAAGTTTTGCATTTTCCATTACTTAAAGGAGAAACAGATGTTAAATGAACGTAATTGTCTACTTCTAAAGGTGCCGCACCAGAAATACAAGTATGTGTAACTCTTAATAAATTCAATCCAACAGATAAGCTGACACCCGACGTGTTAGACAAAAAGTATTTTCTCCGTAATATAACAAAAAGTGATATTTGGGAAATGTGGTTCTACTACCGTAATTTATCGAGACTCGTCGGGATATTCAGAAGCAAACATTTGTGTGTTGGCCATTAAACAAAAATAATAAAACGTGTACCGCTAATACACTATAGGCTATAATGGATAATAACACTACACACATTAAACACGGTTTTATGTCGCACTTACAGTAATAGAAAACATAATATAGTTATATTTATTTTGTAGATCAGAAGAAATAATACTCCTTTTTGGTGTTAATGAGTTTAGACAGGAGCTAATAAACAGTTATGACAAAACCATTTCGATAAACACAAAGAATGTACTTAATGACTTACAAGAGCAGAGAATAATCCACTGTGGGCAAGACAAGGACGGTCAGTGGCTAAAAAGGCCGCAGGGGGGTTTAAAACCCAAAAAACACGCAAAAACGACAAACATGAATGGCAATGCTAATAAGGATTAAAGTCATATGATATCACAAACACAAAACAGGTTGACAATATATATATGAATTGTATAGTGTAATGTGTAGTATGATCTAACGGTCAACAACAGCAAAGTTCTGTCCTTTTTCTTACTAGCTGCAAGCCTGTTTTTTATACGACACATCTTGGGATTTCTCTGTAATATTACGTGAAATTAAGACTGCAGTGTATACAGTATATATCTGAAATTCCAGAGTTGCGTTTCTTATTTCGTTTAGTATAGAAATATGATTTGAATTAGATGGTAGTGCTTACATGTATACTTTGATCTGTATACATGATTGACTCACCAGGGCGAACCAATGCGTTTGCCCTATAGTCAGCCTTTTTTGTTATGATGTTATCTCCCCTTTTTATTCTTTTTTTGTAAGTGTTGTTATTGTTGTTGGATTTCTTTGCGTGTTATTGGTTGACTGTGTTCCTTGCTACATGTCTTGTTCGACTTTGATATTAACTTTTGTTATTCAGTTTGTTTCAGTTAAATAGCTAATTGTTTATGAAAAGCGAATATGCTTTATCCTAACCTATATTTAGATTTTAGCGCATTTAAAAAAAAACAAGCACAAGATGAATGATTGGTGCAGCAGTCGTGGCATCAAGTATTAATATCAGTATTTATTTTTAATTTTCGTTCGGTCATAAATGAATAATTAATATTATTATACCTCACGTAATTTCCTGTATAAATTACCCTTAGCGTGAAGCAATTTGTATTATTATATAACCTATAGAATAGACGCGTTTTTCATTGGCTAAAAAAGTAATTTTTTAGAAAAAATATCTAGCGATATTGACCTGTTTTTTTTCTGATATTGACCAGTTTTATAAAACTGTCCCGAGATGTGATATTATTGAAAAAATCTATTGTTTAATTGTTATAAACTGTCAAATTCAAATTGAGGGTTATATAATAAAACAGTTATTGGACTTTTCAGCTGTTATACATGATGTTGATATGTACCACAAAAATCATTATTGACCTCGGCTATCGCCCTCGGTCAATAATGATTTTTTTTTGGTGCATATCACATCATGTATAACAGCTGAAAAGTCCATAATTGTATAATATTCACCGGCTATCACCTTCGCCTCGGTTGTCATTATTTTCCTCAGGTTGACAATATCCACTATCACCCTCACTTGGATGCAATATTTATAATTTATATAATGCAGTCCTATCAAATAGCCTCACGAGGATATACATTTTTACAAAACATATGACTGACAGTCAACATATACACTATTCATAAATAACATATTTTACAAATGAACTATATCATTTTTATTATGATAAGATTGTATATACCTCTTAATGTTATATAATATGTTGTTTTTTAAACTTTAGTAAATGAAGTCAAAGTAGGTAATGCTATACTAAATATCTAATCTTTATATTATAGTTGGATAATAATCCATTTAAACGAAAAGAAAACGATAGGTAACAGTCGAACAGGTAATGTGGAGTTCACAAGAACACTGTCAACCATAAACACGCATTTGAAACATACACCTATAATATGGAGTATTGTAATACTGAACCTTTGACTACACATCATATAAAGAGATAATACTAATTGAAAAACGTTCCTTTGAAAGCATCAAACACAATCCAAAATAATACAAGCAGCAGTTTATTGATTCTGTTCATTAGAGTTAAGAAGAAACACCTCTAATGCTCCTAGCACCGACTTAAGCGATAGTCTACCTCAAATATAGATATAAAATTTGAACAGGAAAAGCCACTTATAGTTCGATAATTCCAAAGGATCAGTAAACATAGTGCTGTAAATTATGAAAATATTAGTTTTACTTTAGTAAGAAAAAGGGCTGAAGCCAATTTTTAAAACTATATGCAATTATTGTATATACATATATACTAGCTACGAAAAAACATTACATCAGCTGACTTTAATATTAAAATGATTCCAAAAATCACCTAGACATACAGTTTATTTAGAGACACTGTCATCCGTCTTACACTACTTAATATGACCACACATAAATAGCATGTGATTCTTATATGATTCTTAGATGATACCTAGAATATAATACCTATATAAAAAAAAGAAACAATTGTCCTACAGAAATCACAGCAATGGCACAGTATATCCGCAAATAAACACAAACAAAGAGCAAATACACTATACAAAAAAGAGGACAATACACAACACAACGAGTAATGAAGACAGGATTACCGACTCGGAACGGTCAGTGGCACACTGGCTAGCTTATATCAATTTTAAATGTTATTGTAAATAAACTCGCTATTATCCTGTTTTCACCACTCAAATTGACAAATCCTTTCGTCGAAGAACCATATAAGAATCTTATGAGAATCAAATACAAATAAAATTAAAAGTAAGTACAAAAGTAGAACAGTAAATGCATCTTTTTTTATAAGTTAGAAAAATATTTTTTTCTTTTTTCATGATATTATATGAATGTTTGTGTTTTTAAAACAAACTTTTCTATATTTATCTGTATGAAACTCTGTATGGAAACTCATATGATATGTATACATAATATGAAATAGTTTTACATGTGGCTCCTATTGCATAATACTCCTATGACTGTCATATATATGGTGAATAAAACATATGTTTATACAATAGCATTCATCATAGCCGTGTGGTTCTCGGGGGGGCCCCGTTTGGTCACGGGGCAAAGAATAGGGCCACTGCAGATCCCTTTGGAGGGATAGGCAGAGGGGTAGAATCCCCCCAAATT